>VZSZ01010485.1:192452-245985 GCA_013398815.1 Ibidorhyncha struthersii
AAAAAGTCAGTGAGGCTGGTATAGCTGCCGTGCTTTGCCAGCATTCAGTATTATTGCTTTTCAAAAGTTTTGGATCTGGGAAGCCAATTGAAACACCAGGATCCTTATGCCGTGACTGTTCTTTTGCTACAAAATTCCCCGCGATCGTTTGTTTCTATCATTGCACTGCAACATCATGCTCTGTTTGCTTTATGACTGTAAAAATAAATAGGATATTTTAAATATATTGTACAATAATAACAACTTATTTTCCAGACAGATTTCCTCTAATTGAGATCAGCTGAAATAGTCTTAATGAAGTTGTACAATATGGAAGATTCCCTGCCATGGAGGATTTATATGCCTAGACTGTAAGTGGTGAGTGAAGTGTTTGCCAGCACTCAATTAGTAGTTCCTCTGTCATTACTGGATTTTTAGGAGGTTTTTCTTGAACTGCTTTGAATTACAGTGTCACAAAATGCTAAATCAATTACATATGTGTCCTTGTATCTACCCCATAAGGATACCTGCCATGATTTTTTTATGGTCCTTTTAGACTTCTTGTTTACTTCCATGAAGTGAAGTAAAGGTCATAACACAGTGCAACTTATTTCTTAAAGTTTAGAAAAAAATCAAAACAGCAGGCCATAGAATAGAAAGGTGAGATTCAAAGACACAAATCACTTCACAGTCACAAAAATTGCCAAAAAATAGCAGCTTGCAGCTGTGCACAGCAGGGACAGAAAACATTAAACACATGTTAAATAACAAATAGGAGACTTAAATATAGCTAAAAGTGGACCTTATTCTGAATAAATCATGTAAACTGCATCTTAATGGTTCTAAGGAACGTAATGGATCATGTGAAATATGCTAAATTTATATTGTTAAAAAATCAATAGTTAAGCCCCTCCCTTTTAAAAAGGGGAGTCCATGAGTAAATATTTTGTCTTTCATTTTCTTTCTCTGTGTACAGCCGGATTTGTGAAATTTCATTTCAGTTAAGGGCAAAGCAGGACTTGCATTCAAAGCAGTTTGGATTTTGGGTATGAAACTATTTAACATTCTCTTTACAGAGGCTGGACTTTTAATGAAATGGTCCTTTTTCCCTTTCTTCTGTTACAAATGCAAAGAATGTGGATTATCCCATTTTTTGATATCCTCCTGGTAAAGTGTTTGAATTGGTCTATCCAGCA
Source organism: Ibidorhyncha struthersii (assembly GCA_013398815.1). Classification (NCBI taxonomy): domain Eukaryota; kingdom Metazoa; phylum Chordata; class Aves; order Charadriiformes; family Charadriidae; genus Ibidorhyncha; species Ibidorhyncha struthersii. Next base: position 193,628 of record VZSZ01010485.1, read on the forward strand.
TCCCGCATTCATTTGTGGTGTCTGTGAAAGGGCAGCCATTGCTCAATGGGCACGGCGAGCCTCATCCCATCCTTTCTACCATCTGGGAACGAGCGAGCGAGAGCGAGGGGGAGAGGAGGGGAAAAAAAAGGATCTCTTCTTTTTACGAGAAGCATGAAAAATAAATCACCAGTTTGAGTATTCAAATCAATCCTGCTGGCAACTCTCTTTCCCTTGAAATGTTTGTTGCCTGTGTATTTCTGCCTTCGGAATATTTTCAAGCCTTTTTGCTTGCCTTCCGCACCGAAGGTCACGTTTTAGTTTCCCTGTATATATCTTTTTTGAGATTAATGTACCTTAATGACATCATTGTGCATGATGATGGGAAGGTCCCCAAGTTTGCTTTTCTTCCCATCTCAGTTGTGCTTCTGAACAAATCAGCTCTCGGGCTTTGATGTTTTTTCCTTTAGGGCTATCTTTCTTATAGGCAATATAGCTTACCTATACATTTAGCGAGGCTGCAGTCTCTCATTAGATGCATTTTTGTCATCAATAATAAGTTCCCAAGGAGCCTAATGCGAGGGGTAACGGATACAGTGTGGAATGGAGCCATTGTTTGATAATGCAATATCTCTCATAACAATGTAAATAAGAGGCTGAATACATTTCAGGGCTCCTTTGTGTTCCACGTTATTAGACGGTTCTCTATTTTCAATCTGAATATTCATAATATGCTCCTAGAGTGCAGCATAGAAGTAAGTGGCTTTGAGGAAAAATTATTTTTTTTTTTAAGTGGAAGGAAAAAAAAGAAGAAATGAGGAGTGTTCTAATGAGGAACAGTTGAGTACTATGATTTAACATACTTCTGAGGTTTCTATCAGCCCGGAGCCGTTCTTTCTTGGCTTGTACACAGTGCATTTACATGGAGCTCTGTTTGGATGAGTGCCTCCCAAAGTACTAAATGCTCTAATGTACTGAAAAGCGATAAATATGGAAAATGCACACATGCATACGCGCGCGCACGCATATACACACACAAAGTGCAGATACATATGCGAACATGTATACACACACACACACACACACACACCCTTGCAGACACACTCACCCTCCCCATACAGATGTTTTCATCGCCTCTATAGATGGATGGGTGAAATTTCGAAGGCAAAAATAATAAGACTGTACATAGTTTATGTATTTATTACCTGGCATTGCGTAATAGTGAAGTACTGTTTAATGGGATGTGCTCCCAGCCCTTCAGTGGGGGACCAAAGAATAAGAACAGAGAAAGGGGGAGGAAAACAAGGGGGAAAACCCGCAGAATGAAACCCGCGCGAGCGTTGTCACTTCCTCCCTGACCCGCCTGACCCTGCTAACCTGCAAATGAGGCAAGGAAGGGTTTGGGTTTAACCAGCCCAAAAAGCTGGGCTGCTGGAAATCGGATACTGTAAATGCAGACAATAAGCTCTGGAAAGCATGTCACTGTTTACTAAAGGGCTCTTTGCGGTGACCTTATGAGCTAACAACAGTGATGGCAGCAGAAGCAGTAATGGTGATTTTTTTTTTTTTATAGCACAGGCTTTGCTAATTTCTTTCTGTTCATTCCTAAAAAAACTTAGACCACAGAAAAGAGAAATAAAATCGTGAAAACAAAGCTGAAGAGGTTAATGAAATGACAATAGAAAAGTGTCCTTAATGGGGATACAATTGCTGCCTGAAATATTTATTACTTACATTTATTTAGATCCTTCACGAAAAAATGTGTCTGTTTTCCTATACTTTGATTTTTGCTCTGAAGTTTCGAGGAGTTTTTGTGCTTTTTCATCTAATATTCCTCCTCTAACTCTCCCAACGTGATTCATTTCTTTAAGATCTTGTTTTATTTTTAAGTCATCAATTACTCAAACTTTGTTGGCCTATCTATTCTCTGCCATCTGGACCCCATACCTTATTTTAAAGCATGTTCAAATAATGACAACCTTCTTTTCTCAATTAATTTATGGGCTGTGGGGACCATTTTTCATTTGTTATCATGCACTTCCATTTGATCTCTCATATCTTTCTTCTGCATCTGCAACCATAGTGTATAAATCTTCCTCTCAAGCATTGTCATGGTGCCCAAGATATATAGGTGTAACTCCCTATTAGTTCCACAAAACTGACCTTAATTTCTAAAAATGGTATCAGATGCGAATAAAGTTTGGTAAGATGATTTGTTTTGATTTACTTTGTACCACTTATCTTGGAGTTTTCTTCCTACTTTTCTTTTATCTAATTTAGACAGTATAGTCTTGCAAGCCCAGTTGCATGTTTATCCATTACCTCCCTGCCAATGCTGCTCCTTAGAGAGATGGTGCTGTAAGATTTTGGATGCTAAGAATAATAAAATGGCATTTTTCAGTAACCTATAGTAAGTATGCAATTTCTTTTTTGCATTTAAAAATGGTAATTTTGTTTCCAATAAAATACGGGGATTTTGTAGGTCTGATTGAGGTGACATTAGTCTGGTAAAATGAACAGAAACAGACAAATCCAAATAGCTTTCATTTTATTCTGCTGTGTTGACAAATGATAAGACTTAAAAATCCAATTCTCCCACCGAGCACTTACAAGAAGCTGGTTTGGACTGCTGAAGGGCTGTGGCTCACAAAGCAAAAACCTCTCTTTTTTTTGTTATTGTTGGGGGAGGGGGGGGAGTGTGTGTGTGCGTGTGCGCGCGCTCGCATGCACGTGTGTGTGTACATGTGTTTTGTTTTACATAAACAGACTTCAGTCCAAACCAAGGATTGCTAATTAAGCAAAAACCATGACCAGATGTTTATTAACACCTCTCAGGTTCATGGGATTTGGATAGTGTGCAGTTTTCATGAACTAATTTGAGAAGGGAAACACCTTTATTGGAATAATGGCCAATTATAATTGCCTACTTTGCCTATTTTTCTTTTATCTGGTGTACAGGGGAAAAAAATAAGCCCAACCTATCATCCTCGTGCTGTTGATATTAATTCTGCACATTATTGGGTGCATATTATTAATAATAAATACATAATAATGTACAGATGAAAAATTCCTCGGCTGCTTACTTTACAACAACTTTGTGTGCGCGTGTTGTTATTAGTGTATCCCATGCCAACATTGTTAACCTATTTATATGTAGCCTGCCACTAGGTCTGCCTCTGCCAAAGCAACGATGCGTCACTTTGATGCCAAAAAGCACTGAAACAGGAAGAGTTGCTGTTGGGTCCCAGCATGGTGACTTCATCACAGGCCTCAGCTTCAAACTGTGGAGTAATAAAACTGAATAGCACAATATAAAACTCCATGTTTCATAAGACAAATATTGCTTTACGCATTCATGTCCCTTGTACTATGTTAACTGTAGGAAGAAATGGAATACAGTTTTAGTGACCCCCTGGGACCTATAAAGGCTATTTCTGAGTCTGAATCTTGCTGTTTAATTTAATCATTTATTATATTAATATTCAAATGGGCTGCATCTTATTAGCTACTGCAAAGATGTTAGTATGTCTGAAATAAATACCTAATTATGCTTTTGAAGAGAGAGGTTCTAAAGACTTTTGTACGTTTGTGCTAATAGAACAGTTCATTTGCAGATTTTTTCTGCAGAAATCAGCAGTCTGAGCGTTTTGTTTTTTTCCCCTCCTTACTCTGAATAAAATAAGAACACAGATCAAATATACCATTGTGATTCCTAAATAGCACGTACGAGTTTTCCCCTTTGTACTGCGCGACTTCATTCTCCAAGCGAGTGAGTTATACAGTAGCAAACTGACCAGTGCCCTCAGCTTCCAGCTCAATAACACATTAATAAAAATAACTGCTTTAACCAAATGACCATGAAATTAAGTATGTTCTTATTCAAATTAAACAAATGGATATGCTTTTGAAAAACATTTTTGAGCCTGACATGGTCATGTTTAAAATACATTGACATTTTATTGTTTTAAAAGCCCATTATTGTATTTTCCCTTGAGTACAAACCAGAAAAGATGAGGACTTTGAATTTCATGTCTTCAAACAACGGACAGCAGCTTCTTGCAAAACCACATCTTGTGATTCTGCATCAAATGGGTAGCAGGATAGAGGGACATGCGGGAAAACCCACCAGTGGATTTCTAGTGCCAGCTCAGCTGCAGGATCTGCAGGAAAAACCTTTTAATAAGTCTGAATAAGGATGACTTGAACTGCAAATACTACGTATGTAAATGGTTTAAACTAAATGTACGTAGTGTGTTTAGAGCATCGCAGAAAATTAGTAATAAGTGCAAAAGTTACAGCCTACAAAACTAAGAATTACAAGTTACTATCTCTCAAAAGATCACCACAGCCAAACTTGGAATAATCTTTTTTTTTTTTTTTAAGTCTCTAAATCCAAGGTGCCTACTAATACAAAATTATTTCTTTCATAACTGTTTGCTAAATAAATGATGGTGTTAATAAAAGGTTAAAGGACAGAGACTGCTGGAAGCCGAAGTCCTCATTTTATCCACAAACAGCCAAGCCAGTGAGCTGCAGGATGAGGTCCTCCGAGCTGACCTGCAAATGGGCTTACCTTCACCAGCTGCAGCCGCGCGAAAGCCTCGCCAGAGCATCTCCTGTAAGCGAGGATGACAATTATCACAGTTATTACGGCTGGGCAAATTATCAGCCTTCTTGAAGCCAAGGCGGGGAGATGGGTCAGCTCCCATATTTACTCAGGGAAGTTTTGTCTAACACCTTGAAGTCCCGCAACTGCTCATGGCAGTGTTGCCTCCGAAGGCTGAGACTAGACCCCACTCTGCAGTTCATTCCTTAATTCTCCCAAAGCTTTTGGGGCTGCACCTCATCGCATTCTCCCCCCACCCCCAGAGTCTTCACTGTATCCAAGGCATCCTTACAAACCTGGGAGGTTTTTTTGCGGAGAACTTGAGTCAGTCACACCCCATGATTGCAGGAGACTTTGATGACAATTATTTGGTTACCTGAAACCACTGGCAGACTTGCGAGGAGGATCAGTGTATATTATGACATGCAATGCATAATATTTTTGAACCACTATTATCTTAGTGTTCAGCTGAAATTATTAACAATGGTCATCTGAACTACCCTATATATAAACCACTAGCCTTGGTGCTTTTCTAATTAACGGCAATGATATTTCCCTCAATAAACTGATGCCCTTCTCTGTTGAAATACATTGAAAAATATATGTTGTTATCCAGTTTTGCCTTCTTTTTTTCCTGCAGAGTATGTAAAGATTAGATTTTCACTGTCGGTTTAACGAGTGGAAGCAAAGCTAGGGCATCAATAGTTAACCTTATATTACCCTCTGCTGAACAGACACAGTATCAATGTAGGGGTTTAACTACCACACCACTAAAAACACATATTCCTGCAGTTTTAGACTAGCCATAAGAATGCTGTGTATATGTTTTCCTCATTATTTGGATGTGCTGTTTGAATGTTGTGATCAGTGATTCAGAGCACATGATTCATCAGGAAGACATTTGCTAGGCAGACATGTGAGGAGCTGTCTGCCTCTTCAATCTCACTGACAGGGCAAAAATGCTGATTTATAGTAAATCATTAAAATCTGCTTATTATTGCACTGCTTGTTCCTCTTCTCCACTTCAAGCCAGCATCTTGATCTGCATCATGTCTCTTACAATTTTATACTACAGCAAGCAGTTATTTAAACAAGAGAGAAATGATCCTTAGTCTTTATTAGTGCATATGAAAGGATATTTTGTTTAAAGAAGACTAATTAAGAAAGCAGACTCTATTTTCTTGCTCAGTTTAGGGAAAAATAAAGATTTAAAACATGTAAGTGCAAAGAATTATTACAATAAAACAATATTTTTAAATGATCATTGAATAGCTTGTTTTTTAAAAAAAATAATCATAAAGGAGCAGCTTAAACACCACCAAAAATATTTGGAAGGAAAGAGAGGTTGGATGGTTATTCAGCTTGTGATAGAATTCGGGGAAGGCACAGCTAAACATTATGTGGTTATTGGTGGAAAGCGGAAAAAAAAAAACCTCAAAACTAGAACTAGGTGCCAGTTGGGTACAGTGACAATGGGAACATTGAAATAATTTTCCAGAAAGGGGGGCAAAAAGTTTTGTTTACTTTGAGAGAGGTGGTTTTGTGAAATAATACGATATGTAAATATGCTGTCTGATAGAAAAACAAAGAAACAATACAAAGAGGTCCATATTGTGTATGTGTTACTTACAGTAAAAATTTTAATTTGATGCCTGGGGACAGAAATCCTTGCCACTGAATTACAAAGAAGTGAATAAACTGACTCAAAATTAATCCATACAGATCTGTCCCCTTAATAATACTAATTCCAGAGAACAAAGCAGTGCATAATGCATTTTAAATTAACTTGGAAAATGCATAATTTATATTTGTTTTATTTCTTAATATTTGAACACAGGTACATTTTAGAATGCTAAGGACAAGAAAGGAGAGGACAGATTTTGTCCATATATGCTCAATTTAAAAAAAATAAAACCAGACAATATTTTTCAAGCTCGCTTAGAAAAGGACTTCAGCTGTGAAATATTACAGAGAAAGGATAAACACAGTTAGGAGAGAGAAAATGATTTTTAACATGCTGTGAAATGAATATGTTTGGTTAAAATATAAAAAGGGTCCTAATTCCTAATAAAACATTCTGAAATAGATAATTACATATTAGTTTGGATCAAAAATAATGTCCTTACTCATGAGAAGCAATTGAGAGATACACGGCGGGGTGCCCTGTCGGGCATGGCAGGCAGAGAGAATACGGGATGTAAGAGGGGCAGGGGTAAGGCACTGCAGTGCACCGCTCCACTCCATGAAAAATACACGGTACGTACGGGAATCGACAAGACTCAAGCCTGCTGCTTTATTAATGCTCTTCACCTACACATGTAACATTGTCACCTGCCTTTTATAGGGGTCGTATTGTTTACCATATGGGTGTGTAAGTAGAAAACCAGACATCCTGTGCCTAATCTAGAAAAGCCGTGCCTGTAATTCAGAGGTGCATTGATCCTTCGTCTGCTGGGGTAGCTCAGCAGGTTCGCTTCACCCTCGCCAGCCCAAAGGGCGAACCTCCAGTTTCCCAGGCACCACATTTCCATGGGGAAGAGGAAATAATTTCATATGCTGGTATATCAGTCTCCTTCCAGGCTGTGCCTTTTGGACAAACTCAGAGGTGCTTCACTGCCCCACCGTACTATCTCCGTGCCACTGGATTTGAAAGTGCGTTGTTCAGTTTGAATTAAAAAGCAAGGAAGGACAACAAAAGGATTGCTGCTCCAGTACAAGCATAGGTGCAGATGGTGATGGAATACAAGAGAGAGCATCTGCATTTAAAGATTCTTAGTCTGGAAAATTAGTCCTCACTGTTTTCCTCTCTCTCCTTCCAGAGTAACTTTGGATCTAATAAATCGGAAGGGTGTTTGGAGAGGGCCAAAAGGCAACGGGGTAGGTGCGTGCCTTTTGCGTAGCTATATGTGCAGGGGTGGGGCGTGCCTACACGGAGGCAGGGGCGTCTGCGTTTCACTTCTGGGGTAGCAGTCTGGGCGACTCCTGAAAAGAAAGATAAGCTTTTATAGAGACAAGGAATTTTGCAAGCATTTCCATTCTCATATCAAAGCTATGATGCTGAGGGAGGATGGAAGCCTGAGTAAGGATTGAAAAAATTAGACCTGCTTGACTATATTTATTTTGGGGAACTGTCAGCTCAGCTGGTATTTAAAACAGTAGTGGTGCATGCGCAGCTGGTAATCAGTAAGAATCTAGAATGGTTTTGCTGGTGTAGATTTCGGTTATTAATACTGCCGGTTGTTAACTCGCTTTGAGTGGTTATCATAGGAGCACATGAAGGGTGAAGACTGCATTTTATGAAGATTTTTCTAAATAATCTTTAGGATGCTCAAAAGAGGTGAAATTTGCCTGAGACCAGACTTGCTTACAACACAGAAATTTAGCCCCCAGTTGCTAAGTTATAAATCTTTCTGCCAGATTGGGTAGAACATCACATTACCTTGAACTAAATTTGTAAAGAATGACCATTGTCCTCACAGCTGTAAGAGAAAAATGTAGAGCTTGTCCCAAACCATGGGTTTTAATAGGCTGTTCACATGAAACTAAAAAGTGAGGAGATAAAACCCAGCCAACGCAAATTTATCCAAACTGATTACTGCCATAGTGGCAATTTGTTAAATAATGACTTCACTAGAAAACAAAATTGATTACATTTTGCACACTTTTAGTATTTTAACTACCTGGGAAAGAATATCAGGTTATGTTTATAGGAAAGCATTCCTAGTTAATTCCTTCCTTGGTGCTATGGTTGCGAGTTATTTTCAATAACTCAATTTACAGGCTAGCCTTATCGTGGGCTAATGCAAATTAATGCTTTGAGTCATAAGTGTTTCCCTTGGAAACAGTAATTTCAAGTTAATGTCTCTTGATGTGAAATGGAGTGCAGTGTCACAAGCTCTCTCTCACCAACCTACAAATTAACTTCTGTTCCCTCTGTACAAGAAATATGGGTGGCATCCTGCTTTGCTTCCTGTAACAAGTTCTATACATATACATGTATGTGTGTCTGTGTGTGTGTCAGTTCACTCTTTAATGAACTGGTTATCCTGGATTTTCACTGGTACAACCAAAACTGTGTGAAAAGGCTGTACGCAGCCATTGGAAAGAAAAGAAAAAACAAAGTACTAAGATTTACAGCATAGTAGTACAATGATGGTTCACGAAAGATAATTGTTGACTCCCAAACCGGGCCTGCTTGGTCAGGTTGGTTTGGTTTGTACCTCGGGATTGGTAAGAAAGAATTTGCAACTAGCAACCATGAAAAGAAATAACACAATTAAAGTAAGAAAAATACAAACAAACAAAGAAAGAAAATAGTAAGCAGAGGAAAAAAACACCCCACGTTTCTTCATCGTATTAATGACTTTTTTCCTTATATATTTTAAATGAATCAACAGTTGAAAAATCCCCCGATCCAGCATGGCTATGTGTCCTGCGTTGGATATTATTTTCAGTCCAGTCTTTTTAACATAGCCTGCAGAACTGCAGCCGAACTCCAGTATTGCACAGAGAGAAATCACAGCAATTCTCTCCATCCTTCCAGCCCTCCACACACATTGGAGCATGGGCTTTTTATTCTCATCGTTGTGTGAGAATAAGACCAGAGTAAAGTCTGAACTACTAATGGTTAATTCACTTACCATAGAGTCAAAGTAGAGTAATTCTCCCGGCTGGTGCCTTCCCCTAGAGCTCTCATATTATTGAAAGCACCTGTGGTTTGGACTGTTGGTTGTTTCTTCTTCTTTCAAAAAATCCCTTTTTCCTTTGCCTTCTTACTAGTCCTGAAGTCAAACCTCTGATTTTATTTGCGCCTGCCTTCTGGAATTTATTTAAAAATAAATATTAAAAAAACAACAAACCAACCAACCATCCTTTCTCCACGTTTCCTTTGCATAAGATAACTAAGTTATACAAAACAAGCTTTGTAAGCAGGGAAATTATAAAAATCCCATCTTACAATATAGAACACTTCCTATCTTTGCATAGGCCTGAACTTCTTCGGAGACACCCAGCTCCCTGTCCCACCATGGACAGTACTTGTGGGCTGCTACTCCTTGACCTCTACAAAATCCCACAGCCTTCAGCAAACTCCAGGCTGACACCAGTGATGCGATTTACTTTCTCCCAGCAAATGGAACTAGTCTCCAGACTCCTAAGGAATAAAAAAAAGTTAAGAGAAAGGCAGCAAATAGCAGTTAATGTTGGGTGCCCACTGAGCAGCAGATGGGACAGTCCCAACAGAACTCCGAGCTTAAGAGAGCAGACAGCTCAGCAAGCCCTGGGACAGCTGTGGGAAATGATGTGGTGCTGCCTCGCGACACCAAACCCTGCACAGGCTGCGGGTCTCTAACGCACAGAGGAGGGAACTGGCCGCTTCTGAAAATTCATGGGTAGGATGAGAAAGGAAAAAATATATATCTAAATTGCATGCAGGTCTTGCTCCTGAGAGAAGTAGCTATGCATCCCTGGGAAATAGCTTCCCTCATCTTGAGTACAGGCAGGAGAATGAAAGTAGAAGCACCCATCAGCAGCCAAAGGCAGATGTGGCATTTCAGAAGGAGGGGAATCCAGGGCAATAATACGATCTGAGATAGAGAACAAGGTAGAATCCTAGAAAATGAAAGGGAAGGAAGAAGAAGCAAGACTGCAATAAAAGGAATGAAGAACAGAGGACAGAGCATTCATAAACCGAGATGAACAAATAAGATGGTAAAAACTAGGGAGGAAAAGGAGCAGCATGACTGCTTTTTAAAAGCTAAGGTCCCGATGTCTAATGGAGGAGGAAAGAAATAAAGACAGTGGGGAAAAAAGGAAATAAAGACAATCTGAGGTGATGGAAATAGCAGAGACAAAGAAAACAAAGCGTGTCTGAGGGAACAGCAGCAGGAGTGGAGAGCACAAATTCCTTCGGGAGAAGGCAAAAGAGAAAATTGCTGTGTGCTCTGGACAGAACGGGATTGCTTGAGAAACCACTAGCAAAAGACAACAAAGTTTTTATTTATTAATGCAGATTGTTTAATGATTTTTTTATCCTAAGGTTTGAAGCAAATTATGGGACTCGGAACACTAAACAAGGATGCAGAAGAGAGAAAATGTTTAGTTTAGGTTGTGCAGGTGAGCTTTAGTTTTTGGAGTGTCTTGAAATAGCACATACCGAGTAAAATTGCAGAAAGTATAATGGCCTGTTTAGAAGATCAAGGCACAGAAGCAAATCAAATGAAAGGTTAATAAGATCAGACTTCATAAATTAAGGTTTAAATTCACTTTTTCTTAAAGAGAAAGATTTAGATGAAAGATCATGCAATCTATTTTAATTGTAGGAAAAATTAGACGTATGGAAGAGCAGAAGGGATAATACGCAATCAGTGAAATGACCTGGTCTTCTTGACCAAGAAAATGCCCTTCCAGACAAAGTCAAAGACATTGCATATTCAGGAATCAATACATTTTTCTTTAGTTGAAGAAGTCTCTTATTGTCCTTGTTGATTCATGTCATCCAACTGTAAACGGTTTGACTTCAACAAAAAAAGAAAAATTTTTTTTTTTTTTTTTTTTTTTACTTTTGGCACAGATAATTCATTCTAACCAAAAAGCAGACTCAGATATGAGGAAAAAGAAGAGAAAGGCTCCTGGTGAAGGCTCCATTTAATACTTTGATTTAAAGAATTGAAAACAACTGAAAATATTTATTTTTATATTTCCAACCTAAATAGTGTCACGTTTAGAATTATATCTATCTATATAGATATATATCTATATTATATCACGTTTAGAATTATATCTATCTATATTATATTATATTAAATATAAATTTATGAAGTCCAAAGATATCACTTTAATGCAGAAGCATCACTTCTACCTTTTGGAGTTTTTTTTCTTGCATTAGGTTTCTTAAGAGTGTGCAGAAAAAGATACTGCCGATTCAGCACTTAAGAAAAATGATAATCAGACAGTATCACATTTAAATCATGTTATATTACATTGCAACACCTTGCTTTTCTTACAACTCATGGCAATTCCCTAAGGACCATCACTCTTTAGAGAAAATAAGAGATTTCATCAGTAACAATCCCAGAAGATTTCTTGCGCTTTGGAGTGTTTTTTTAAAAAAAGACAGTTTACATACAAGAATATGGCTGCTGGTGGGATAATTGAGACTCAGTTGGCAGAAATGTTCTTCTTTTCACAATTACTCCTTTTGGACTTCACTCTGGAAGGCTGAAACAAAAGCCTTGGCAAAACTTCTATGGCCAAATGGTAGAAGGAATGCAGTTTGAGGGGCTGTGCTGGATAAGCACAGCAGAGAGCACAGAGGGTCCTGCCATCAGGTCACACCCACCGTGTGCCGGAAGAAGGTGCCATAGCAATATCAAGAGCATTTCAGGTCTGAAAGGCAGCAGCACTCTCTGCTTTCTTACCTGCCTTGCAGCACTCCTCACTCACTGTGTGGCAGGACTGCCACCAGCTCCTTGAGCATCCTCTCCTCCTGGAGCTACACTCTCCAAAGCTCACGTGGATCCCGAGGGTCTGGCCAGCCTTTAAAATCTGACTTCCTCCAGAGAGCAGAATAACTTGGCTGTCCATCTGCATAGCCTTCAATAAGGGAGAAAGTAGAAATTTAAGCAAAAGTTGTTAGAGCCTGAAAGGCAAGTCTCTGTTACAGCATGGACAAAGGCGACAGGGAGAGATGTGGGCTGTCACTGCCGTATGAAGGGGCTGGCGGCACTCGCTGATGGACATGGGGACTGATCAGGTGCCTGTTCATCCTCCTCCGCCTTGGCCAAGCGGCTGCTGGACACTGGACACAGCAGTAGGGATTTCCCAGCATCTAGGAGGAAAAGCATCACCTCAAGGGTTGAAGAGCAATATTAATAGGGAATGTCACCTCCTTCCCTCTTTGTCCACGAAGCAGTTTGTTTCAGGGATTTTGTTTTTTGAACAGAACAAACGGTAACTAATCGGTAAATGTTATTTTGCATGTGCGTATATCACTGGATTGCTCCAGCTCCTGTAATGTGATATCATACATCAGAGTCAAGAGGGATTAAGAGCTCTGTCAAAAGTCGTCAGCAAAAACTGCGTATGTACAGTCAGCTCCTGTGGAAACACTTCTGAGCAGGCTAAGTTTAATTCAAATTGTTTTCAAAAGCATCTCCAATTGTCATAAATAGGACAGTCCCTGAAGAAGCAGACGTTAGTTCTATCAAATGCAGTAAAATGTCTTAAGAAAAAAAGATCGTAAATATGGGCAAACTTTACTGATAGAGTATTTGCTAGAGAAAGACCAAAAAATTTATTGTGGATGTCATTTGGTGTTTAAAAATACTATCATGTGTGTCATTAAAAGAAAGAATATTCTCTTAAATGTCTGTTATTTAGTTTTGAAATGAAAAATACCAAATAGTTAAACTTTATTATGTGTAAAATTGTTTTTAGATCATGATGTAAATGTTACATACAGGAAAGCAAACTTGAAAAGCAAGGAACAGCAGCTTGCTGCAGAAAGATTCAAAACACCAAAGCCAAACAGATGTTTTTAAGCTGATCTGACTGTAGCAAGGACCACATGCCATCGTCTATCACCGAGCCCTCAAGGAGGGAGGCCAAGATTATAAGGGGGTTATAAGTCCTGGTTTGGCTATTGAGAACCACATGGAAACCCTTAAAATGCTGTGTGTAAAATGCAAAGGGGCCTTTTGGCAGATGTAGTTTCCATCCAACGAGAAGTCCTGGCTGAAACTGCTCGAGAGCAAGAGCTGCTGCGAGGCCCGAGTGCTGTGGGCGCTGCAGCGCGACATGCCACACAGCCTCCTGCCCAGCCCGCCAGCCTCCGGCTTTTCCTCCCCGTGTTACACACAAGCAGGACAACTATTCAATAATTCAGTATTAGCATCCACAAAGTGTTTGGGTGCAATCGCAGAGGAGCCCTTTTGGTTTTTGCAGTGCCGGCAGTCGCTCTGCATTGTGCTGGGGAGGGCACCGCGGCGTTCCCCTGGGAGAGGGCTGCAGAGCTGCCGTGCCCCAGATCATGGGAAGCTCCACCGTGTTTCCAGGCAAACATCAACTCCTCCTGCAGCTTTCCAGAAGAGGTTTTCAACCCACACTGTGCCCAATATATAACAGGACATAACTTCCTGAAAAGGGAAAGGGTTCTTTTTAAAATAGTGGTCATGCCTCGTAGTGTCTCAAAGGAGTTGAACACTAAGCCTAATCCTAGTGAAAACTGCATAAAAGTACTGTATTTGCGTACTAAATTTCTTCCTTCAAAATAAAGCAAGCTCTAGAGATACAACATTAAAAAAGAAACATCCTGTGACCAGTTCTGTATTTTTGTGGACTGCTTTTTTCTGCTGTCATTCTTGGAAGAGACTGGGATGGGCTACACTCTATGTGTAGACTCTACGTGTCATTAAATCAAAGGAACATCTCACCATGTAAACAGGTCTTGATTCCTTGCAGCACCATCACTGTACAGGTAACTGGTCCCTTGCAGGTCAGCGGAACTCCTTCCCCTTTCTTTACGAGGCCTTTTCTGCAAGACTTGGAAGTTCACCTATTGGTTTTAAAGACTGGCAATGTCTTACTCACATAACCATCACAAATCAACACTACTGCTACTGTAACAAGCTGCATCACCAAAGGCTACATTGGCTAACCAGAAAGCAGAGCTGTTAATGGCATGTAAGCAGTATCAAAACGGTTGAGATTTTATGGCATACAGACAAAACATGAGTAAATCTTCAGTGTTCTTTCATTTTTTAAGGATTTTTTTTCTTCAAAAATCTTGGGTGCCAAACCAAACATTTAATTACCATAAATGAATGGTGACAACCTATACCAGTAACCTACATTTTACATGAATGAGGGATGAACTGTCACATGAAAGTACTCCCCATGATGTAATGATCCTTCAGAAGAATATTGTTCAGAAATTACCTTGTTCGTTGCTTTGCAGGTACCCAGCGCCATTCGCACGTCACATTGCAACAGGATGCTGAAAAGCCCATTGAGGGCCGACTGCAATGCGTCTTGTGCCTTGTAAAACTGACATCGCAAAGGAAAGCATGCAAGGTGTGACTGGATGGGTTGCTGAGTGGCAATGAATCCTGCTGTGGCTTGTGGTCTGGTTACTATCCACGGATCCTGCATCCACCCGGACTTCCACCCACCTCTCCTGCGAACTTTTGATGTGCCTAGAAACTTCTGGCAAGCCAGTAGTTTTTGGCTTCCAAAGCCAGGCATTTCTTTCCTTTTAACAGGAAAACTGTGTGTTTTCTCTGCTTCTCCGTCTAAATCAAACTGCAGGATACTAATAAAAAAAGTCAGGACTAACGGATTAATTTTTTTTTGTATTAATCTTAAACTTGTGAGATTTATCAGGACCTCAAATTCTCAGGTATAAAGAGAAAAAGTACTCCCTTACTAGGGGATAAACTTTTAATAACAGATCTATTGCTGTTCAGCAGTGTGAGAGGTGCCCCAGACTGCAAGGAACTGGTCAGGCCCTAAGGTTGGCCTACACTGGGCCATATTATCAAGTATTGTCTATCAAAGTTGGCATCTCTCTTTACCTGACAGTTCACAATTAGTTCATCTGCAAGGCTTTTTCTAATATTCTGTCCTCTACTGGAGTTTAAAAAGTCAATCTCTATGTTCTTATTAGGTTCAAAGAGTTTAATTACTGTATGAGGAATTAAAATACTATTGAAGTTTTAGCTTTCTGAAGATTAATTAATACAATACATAATTAAACCTTAGGTGTATTTTTAAGGGACGACATTGCTTAGGTTACTTGAATTCAATCTTCAGCACTGACCTTGCGGCCCTACGGACAGAGGACGGCAAGCCTCCATGGGAGAAGCCGGGAGAGCAATGGCTGGAGGACAGGAGTGACACTGCACGGAGGAGATACATCGGGCTCACTGTCCAGTCCTATTAAACTAAATCACGGGAAAACTTTTGTTTGGATTTTCATTCATATATTGGGGCTTATTAAGTTAAAAACCATCAGAGGCAAGCCACGCAGTCTTGCTTGTGCTACTGAGCGCTTCAGAATTTCACATGCCATATCCTGCCATTGCTGGTGAGGGGGAGGTTTTGTTTCCACTCATTAAGCCGTCTGACTGTAAAATCCAGGTAGGAGTTAGGTACTGCGGGCTCTGCAATTCGAATTGAGCTGTTTGGGGGACTAAGCAATGAAAATGCCCCATTTGCACCCTCATCTTCCCACGCCTGGGTCAGCTATGTGTGAATGCCCAACGAGGCCACCGAGGGAGGTGGGCATAAACATCTTCTCTTTTCGAGGCAGATATCCATGGTCAGAATGGTGCTAAAAAGAGTTTATTCAGCCAGGGAAGACAAGCTCTCTAAATCGTCTTTGTTTCACAGCATCGTGTGTTACTTCAACTATTAGTGAAAACACATGGGTTAAAGTTATTTAAAATGCATTTAGGATAAAGGCTGCATATGAAACAATGTCAAAAAAAAATCCAAAAGCAGAATCATTATAAAAGCCAACTTTCTTGGAGAAATATTGTACTGGATTTATTTAAGAAAGAAAGACTCAATATTTTCTGTTTGGAGGATTTTAATGAATAAATGTTATTCCTATTTATTATTTACTACTTTCAAAATTTAATGAATAGTCCTGGTGATAATTTCTTTATTTCTATATTTATAGAAATACAGAATTTCATACATACTGAACTGTGTTATTATCTACACATGTTCCGCCTTTCTGTAAATACAGAAATTTGGTGTTTGCCAGTAGAACTATTCATTACAATTTGAAAGTGGATAAATAATGAATAGTAATGCCATTTCTTCATTAAAATTCTACAAAAGGAAAATATATACTCGTTATTCCTTTCATGAATTCGGCCCATTGAAGGTTCATAAATAATTGTGCTTCACAATTGTGTCTAATTAGCAATGAACTTAATCCAGTGCATCCAAAAGCCTGAAGCAAAGGGAGGGATTTTTTTTGTTGTTTTATTTCTTACTCTCAGTGGCAACAGTCTGTTTTTTGAATGCACCTTTGCTGATGAGACAAAATGATGCATCTTCAAAGATCAATGTTATGTATGCTTTTTATTTCCGCCCCAAATTTGCTCTTTTAAGTACCAGGTTCATAAACGCTGTCCCCATCGAACTTGAGGTGAGCTCAACAGGAGAGCTGCAATACAGTAGCTAAGAAATGAATCTTCAAAATGCTTCTCTATATTGAAGTTCTCACAGAGTGCTTTGTTCCCTAACACGAGCTTCCCTGCAGAGCTGTGCTACTGTAGGAATGCCTCGCTCCGAAAGAGTTACTTTTGGAGCAAGCTTCCGCAGCGGCATCTGCTGTGGGAACACCCCTGAGGAAGGGTTGTGCAAGAGGCACCAGGCTGGGTCTTCCCTGCCGGGGGGGCTGGTAGGGTTTCAGGACACAGGCAGAGTCTCAGCTTTTCTTTCCCCGTGCTGGCTTCAAAGTCAATATACAAAATAAACTGATCATATTGTTAGCGAGTGTTTCCCAACAATGCACCCTGAAGAACTGTTAGAGAATGATTTATATTTAGCCGTCCCTCTTTTCTGTATAATCTATTTTACTAGAGACTGGCTGGTGTAAAAATGGAGCTAGACGTACTAAATGTCCCATATTCTTCAGCTTTCGGTATCTCTAGTTTCTCTGATGCTTATCACATGCCTATATAGCTGCTCCCATCGAGATTCCTTGGCAGGCTTGATAAAAATCCGAAATATATTCGTTGTTTTCCTCTCCCCCAACTAGTCAGTCACAGTAATTCTGTTGGCTTTATTCTTTGTACATTTTCAAAGGAGCTTAAGCTCGTACTCTAACTGATTTGATGTTATCTCATTCTTAAACCATCACCAGCTATGAAACATCTAAGTCTGTTATGAATAGTCGTTTAAACAACCAGTACTTCTTTATGAGACACCAGCAGGTTATTTGATTATATTACAATCACATGCCTTGCAGTTGAACTTTACTGTTGCCAATGAAAAGCAGAGGAGAGGGAGAAGGAAAGGGAAATGGATCTTTGCTTTTCTTAGTGTCCTTTGTAACTCATACGACTCATAACAGTGAGGACACCAGACGATGTCTTTATTGAATTCATGCCATCAAACTTTTTAACACAAAGCACAATATATTTTTAACTGACCTTGTCTTAGAAAACAAAGACAGACCCCAACAGATTTCTTAAGTGAAAGCCTCTAATATCACAGCTTCGATAAAATAAACATCGCTTTTGTTTTTCCTCCCTATCCTTTATAAAGACCAAAGGAAGGTCTAAGGACAGACTCCCTGATGGAACAAATTTAACTAAAATTACACCGTAGCCTGGTTTTAGAATTATCTCCGCTCCTTCCAAACATAGAAAATAGAAAAATAAATGCTGTTTGGTCATCGTACTTTACCCCTGAGAAATTCATACCCTCCAACCAGCAAAACTATGAATTAAAATGATCTTTCAGTACTACTGCTGGAGAAAGTTGCCTAGGAAAGAGTCGGGTATTAAATATATAGACTAGTTTCTGTTCCTAGCTCTGCCACAGACGTCCAGAAAGACACCGGGCAAGTCAGGGATTTTTTAGGTACCTGCTCTCCCATAACAAAATCCATAGCCATGAGTTAAATCCTGATGGCTTATAAAATGCATCCAGAGAGTTAGGCACAGAGAATAATAAGTGAAAAGCTGCCTAATATGACATAAATCTAAAAAACATAGTCACCCTTGGGCATAATAAAATGGGCATAATAGTATTCTCCTACCTCACAGAGTGCTATCAGCATACATTTACAAATGCATAGGTTCATGAAGACTCCAGAAACAGTTTTGGAGACCCTCCTATCACATCATCCCAAACAGACCCTGACATTGCCTGTCCCTGGCACGAGGGGTGCGGGCGGGAGAGGCCAGGGAAAGTGCTGGTAATTTATTGTTCTGGCAATTTACTGTTTTTACCTGGTACTATTTGTCTGTCCGTAAGAAGGCAGGAATTGTATCCTATGAGCTAGTAGGGATGAGAGGCTTAGTGTTTCCCTGTGGTTTTCCCCATGTTTCTCACACTGCTGTTTTTTCTAAGTCTGGGAATCATCTGGAGTACCTCAGAAACCAGAATTCAGCAATACTGATTCGGTATTTGTTTTTCTGTCCGGCCTCTGAGCAAAAAAAAAAAAATAAAAAATTGTCAAAATGCTTCGTGAGGTCTAAATTCTCAGATCAAGAATGCATATGCCTTCACTTATACGTCCTTTGCGTCCACAGGCATATAGAGCGAAGTGGTAAAAGATCTGCAGAAGTGATTTCCCATTTGAACACGCTGTGACCTGGATGCACGTGTAGGTATATTGGTACAATTTTTGCAACCTAGGTGCAGAGGTTTGAAAATCTGCCCCCAGTGACCAGTCATTAGCGAAACTGGAATGAGGACAGTTTCATGTAAGAAGCTTTCTGAATGCCTTGAAATATACTCAGCATATTTTAAATGGCTTTAATTCTACAGTACTTTTAATATAACCCTTTAAACATGAGGGAACACAAAGGGAAGGTTAATTGGAATGGCTAATTAAACATAGTGAAGTTAAAGAACGGGAACACTGGGATTTTGTTTTGATATTTAGCAACATCTCATAACCCTAAGGACATTGATTTAGCCTAAGGTCTGGTATCTTTATAAATTGCAACATAGCCTGGAGACCCAAAGGAGAGACAAAAGGGTTGAGTGCTTGTAACAACAGATTCCCAAAGGAGCTCTAATAACAATTATAACCAACATGATTATTTGCATTAGCTAAAAAATAAATCCATCTCTCAGGTTTTAGTCATTTTGTACTGATCAACTAGGATACGGAAACAGCGAGAGAAAATCTGCAACAAAAGCACACCCGATCTCAGGATCCAGAGGACAGAAATTCATACCTCATGACTATCCCTTGTGGATCTGCAGCCACAAACAGCATCTTGCCCTGGATAATGCCAGAGCAATTCAAAATGTTCCCCTGATGTGTCAATGAATAATAAAAAAATAGTGCTTCTCTAGACTTCGTCACCAGTCTTAGAACAACTTTCAGAGAGTTTTGGAAGTGTAGTTATACGCATTTTATAGCTAGGAAAATGAACATCATACCCAAGTCATAGCCAGCAGAGAGAAATGCAAAAGAGGTGAGTTGATGGCCAGATCCAGTCCTTGTGCTCTGCTGTGTTGATATGCCAGAGACAAATCTAGTAGGGCAGAAACTGCCAAATAGCACTGAAATTAGAAATAGTGAAGCCACACCCGTATGATCTTGAAATTTACAGGTTTTCTGGTTTTGAGACCAGGCTCTCTTCTGCACGCTGCACGGGGCAGGAATGCATGAGGGAAACCTGCCTGGTTGCGCTTGCTGTCTCTCCTATTTTTAAACTGGAAGCACAAATGGAAGCTGTAGAACCTCTGTTGGCTTTGTTCAGTGAGCTCCATTTCCATAAGAGCTGACCTTACCACACAAAATAAACCCTTGCTTTAATGAAGGTATCCAGATGGCCTTCCTAGACACAGCTATAGACTGCTGAATACTAAGAACAAAACAAAGGAGTTGTTTGGGGGGGGGTGTTGTTCTTTTTTATTCTTAGGGTTGTCTTCCCACAAACACACACATATCACAGGAACATGAAGAGCCAAATGTTTTCTTTAAGCATTTTCTTTTCTTAGCTCACTGAGAAGTTCCCACAACAGAGCACAGTTTGCTCAGAGTTATTTACCTTCTGCAGTGCTGGTATCACCATTCAGCTGCTACAATCTCATAACAGTGCACAGATTACAATGTCTGCTGAAAAACATGATTTCCCAGCCTCAGCAGTGGCACCCAGGGAATTAAAGCACCTCTTAAGGATTAAAGTGAGATCCTAGCCATACTTACATTACCTGTGGGCCCGGCACGAGGAAGAGTTAGTATCTGTGTTACCATTATTCATATGGCTGATGCAAAAGTGCATAATCTTTTTAGGAATGCTGACTTCTATTAATTTAAGGATACAATGATCAGATTACTAGAATATTAATGGCATAGATGCATAGAAGATTAATGAACTACGCAAGTGTGTTGTTTGAGTTTAGTAGCTGGACTGATAGAAAGCAAGCAGAAATACAGAGAGCACAAATAACACCTCCTGTAACCAAACCCCAAGCAATTACCTGCCACGTGCTGTGTCCAAGCCCCATCGACACGGTGTGTATATTTTGCCCAGTCTCAGAAAGGACAACTAAGCTACAGCTAATTGTCTGGACAGAGGAAGAAGGTCTGAAGCAACGAGGCCCTCTCTAAACTAGCAAGGCAAGACAAGTGGTGGGGTTGGGCATACGTAAGCGATTTTTATGATGATAAGCAACCTTAAAACCAACATTGTTGTGCCAAGTTCCTGTTACAATTGTCCATTTCCATAAAGAGCAGCTCTGTGATGCTGTCACACCATGCCAGGGACTGTGCAGCGTAGACCCAGCGATTCCACCTTGCACATCAACATTGCCAAGTTCACCTTATGCCTGATGTGCGCACCTCTCCCGCTTGCTTTTCGCTCTGCATGGGTTTGAGGTGTTCCTGGAATAGCTCAAGCGAGAATAACACTTGTAATCCACGACAGGCTGCTATCTTTCCAAAGGGCCTTGAGCCTCAAAGCAGAAGCAGACCAAAGACCAGGCAGGTAAACGCAATCTCCGAATTCTAAGTTAAGTACTCGCCTCAGATGTCTTTAAATCTTGGGGAATGCAAGTGTCAGATTTTAGCTGCATATTTTATTTTGTTCCGCAAATTCTAGCGCTCACACCCTTCCAGCTGACCTTTGGGCTGGCACACACCTCTCCCACTCCTCCCCCAGTCCCACGCGTGGCACTGCTGCTCATGAACTGACAGCACCGAGGCAAAAACCGGCAGAACATGGCCCCGGCCGCCACACACATCTAATCCACCGCTGCGTGATTGGGTCCTGCTGGAAGTCCCCTGGGGTCTGTGCAGATCTTCACCAAAGTCTACAAAGCCTTGCATTTGAAGTAGAGAAGGAAGGCCACATGGGGGGGTTTTGTGAACTTGGAGAATATTTGGATTTGGGTCATATCTGTGAGGCCTGGTACCATCTCTCCAAAGAAGACTTGCTGACAATCTACCTACGTTTAGATACATAATTCCAATTTCATGAATAGAGAGGCAACATTAAGTGATTGTGTGAAGCTGCAATCCAGCGCTGAAACAATTTGCAGCAAAGGGTATTCAGGCACCGGATAAATCTACAAATTCACTGCTTTCATTAATACTTACAGAATGCTTGAGAGCAGAGGAGGCCTTTATGCACTATATGAAATATTTAACTGGAAACATATTGCCAATAATCAAATATTATGCTCGGAGAAAACTAAATGCAGTCTAAAAACTGGGAACTTACTGCTGAGATAGCAAATAGCCTGTTCTTTATTTCTAAAGGTCTTGCAAAGTTTTGTCATTGCTTTGCAAAAATATCTGTGAGAAATGTGAATCCTTCCTGCAAAATGCAGCAGGAAAGGACCACTTCCCAGCTGTCTTTGTTGCCCATTTAGAAAAATAGAAAATGGTTTCACGATGATTGCTTTCACTTTAATTTCACCCCCCTCCCCCAATTTCAGCAGGAGATTCTGCTCCTAAAAGGGTGGTGTAAGTCCAGAACTACTCTGCCGACTTCACAGAGGCATAAATGAGAACAGAACAGAGACAATTGCTTTTAAATGGATTAATCAGAGCAAGTTAAATAAAAAGCAGAAAATTCTGTCCCCATTTTATATTCAGGTCAGAATTTGGGGATTTGTTCTCCTCATTTGCCAGTGTTTCAGAACTAGGAAATAATATCTGAGAATTCTTTTTTCTTTCTTGACAAAGAGCGCTAGTCAAAAATTGGGAACCAGATGGCTGCTTATATATTTCTTTTTTTTATTTACTGCAATACTAAAGCCACCATAAAAAAGCAAAGTTGAACAGACAGAGCTAATAATATAATCATTCAAAACACCTGCAAACAGTGCAGATGGGCAATTTCTGTCTGCAAAATCATCAGTGAAAGACCGCCTTCCCATATGGGCAAATCTAGCTGCCTTAGAGCTTCCTAAGCTCTGTCCCTTACCTTAAGAAAACCTGCACTGAGCATATGCAGTCTTTTTATAGCAGAGCAGAAGTGTCTGTATCTGCCTGTTTATTTTAGTTAAATATAACTTACAGCGCTTATAGCCCTCTATCAGTGTATTTGATTTGCCCATTGTATGTCCCAAAAGGGCAGAAACCCTGAAGTAGTAAAGCAAACAGCTTTTATTCAGGCACAACACTTACAATTGTTAATGTATATTAATGAACCCCTGACACACATGGGTTTTTTTTTCTTTTATGCAAGCAAACAGTTGCAGGACCAAGGTTGCGGTTGCTGGGGTGTGTGAGCGCACGTGTCTATCTCATGTCTGCATGCTTTTATTATTGGGTTATGAAATTATTACACCCCCCCCCTTATTAAAAAAATAAATCCTCCTTCTGGCATCCTTTTGGCATGTCGTCTCCAATGCTAACATACATCGAGATGGGGAAGAATGAGACGCAGGGTGTTCTGAAGCTAAAGCCGCTGCTGCCATTGCTCCCCAACCAGGATGGGTTGATTACGCGCCGCAAGATCTTTTCACTCCTCAGGTTCTCCTCACTTGAAGTGTAAAACCCGCTTCAAGCCCTGGCCGGTGGGAGCACCCCAGCTGAGCTTCCCAATCAGGTGGGAACCCGAACCTCTTTGGAATTCAGCGTGATCTGCAAACCGCTCTTGTGACCCCGGACTCCTCATTTCATCCCTGGCACTCTCATTTAGGTGAAATATTCAGCTCTGGTATTAGTATTATTTTTGAGTCGGCATCATTAAGAAACCTCCCCACCTAAACTTCAGTGTTTTACATGAAAGTCTTATCCATAAATTTGATTCCCCTCCAGGATACATGATGTTGGAAAAAAAAAAGTGTAATTAAACACTGTGAAAATGAAAGTAGCAAGGATGTTCCAAGCCAAGCAAATCATCTGCAAGACTATTTTATTCAATGAATTCACTCTCTGTTGTGTCTTTGCTGTCTGCGACTTATAAAGAAACTACAGACCTAACACTTTTCTTTTTTTTTTTTTTAAATACTAGCTGTGGACAAAAATAGAAAGCTTAACTACATTTTTACACTGCTGTTCTTGTTAGGTGTGGGCACCCATGCCAAGTGCTGAATAAAAAATGTTCCTTGTTCCAGAAACATACAAGTTTACTTTGAAATGCCCTGTTGTTCCTTACAAATATTATTTTTCATGTATTTATTCTGCCTAGACTGATTTCAAAGGCAAGTCCAGCTGAAAGACAAATGGTCAGGAAATCATAACATGATTTTGTTGTTGTTTTTTTTTTACCTCTTAAAAACCCACCTTAAAATGACTGCAGTAGCAGGCGTCCGCAGCCAGGACACTATGGGGGAGTGTGTGAATGCAGATCCTGCCGAGGCAGTGACCTTCTCCAGGCGTTTTCTCCATTCGGGGTCCACACATGAGGTTTCTCTGGAAGGAGCTCATTGCTCTGACAGGGCCTTAAATTTCATTTTCTTCAAATATGCGCACAACTTTGAAATTTGCTTTGTATAAATACTTCCTGGCAGTGAAATGCAACTTCTCAAATAGCCAGTGAAAGAACGCAAAAGGAGCAGAAACCAGGCCACAAGGAATGCAAACATGCACAGAAAATATTGTACATTGTGTACCTAGTTCTGGGGAACATCATCATTAGGCTGTTTCACCGGGATGTACAGCGTTAGCAGCTCACGTCATTGTTTTAACATAACTATGAAAAAGATATTATGTCATAGGAAAGGAAGGAGGGGGAACCCAGGTAAAGACAGATGTGGTATCTGCATTATATATCTATATAATTCCGCAGAAAACCCAAGTCTGCTCTCCTAGCAAGAACTTGAACGACTGCAGCTTTTACAATGCCAGCTCATGTAGGAGGAAAAAGAAAGATGTAAAGCCTTTGCCAGGGCTTCCTATAGCGCAGTAGCTCCATTATTATTATTAAGTATCTTTCTTTTAAAGTTTCCTGGATTTCCTAAATGTAACAATAATTTTAATAATTACAAAACCAAGAATACTACTTCTATGACTGACTGTGTGCCCTGTTTTCCTCCAAGCTAAAGCTCTGCTTTCATGTAATACATAAAAGAGCAATATTGCTCTGATGAACTAAGACACATGAAATATCTAATTAACATTAAAATATTGTCTCTTGTCATTAGCTTCATTTGCACTTTAAGTGTCAGTTCTTGAGAGAGAGGTTCAGAAGCAATGACCTGGCCCTTGAATAAAAAAAAAAAACAAACCACAACAAAACATGCAAGGCAGAAAAGAGGAAAAAAGACACTGTAACGTACCACATCACACACAAACAGAGCTGCTTTCCTTGGTACCTGGGCTCGAAGCAGGATTCTCAGGAAATGAGAGGACCTCTTTTCTCTCTTCTTCTTTTTGCTTCCCAACTGTTCGACCTCCACTGAACCACTACAGAGTAATGACTTTTGGCCACAAGAGGGGCAGGGGCGAAGGGGTGATGCCCATCTCATCCCTTTCCCTGTGCACCCGCGGCCCGGCACCGGCCGTGCGGCTCAGCCTGCCCTGCCGGGCCGTTGCTTTTCTGGCTGAGAGCTGGCCCCGAGACCTGCCCTCACCTGTCCCAGGGCGCCTTGGCCAGGCACCGTCTGGGTGGTACCTTTGGGGGTGAGACATCCCAGGAAGGTGCCCTCGGGTCGCGAAAACTAAACCCTCCCGTTAGCAAATGTTGGGCCTAATTGATTTATTAAAACAGATAAGCCTTTGCGATCATCCTGATGGGAGCAGGAAGGCAAAGGAAGAGCATTATTTTAATTTTAAACTGACCAGCTTGTTAATCAGGTTTTGGTTATTTATGTTTCTAGGAGGTTTGTGCCAAACGAGAGCTACATTTATTTATTTATTTGTTTGTTTGTTTGTTTTGTACCTGGCACTGAACTATGCCAGGTCCCTTCACAATGTTTCTTCCTCACAACATCAGGACACAAGCCTCACGAAAGAGCATGGAACTGGATGTGGCCACTTTCCAGCCTAACAACTCGAGGTCAGGTGGAGCTGAGCATTGAGAGCTGGATTTTTTGGCTCTCCAGGACTGTGGGAAATTTGTCTCATTAGAGGGGAGACCTAGGCTGAGATACTCAGAGCAGACACTTGCCTCCAGCTGCCAGCAATTAATGTGTACTCAGACACGGGTGTTTATTTCGGGACCATCTCTGGTAACAACTTCTTAAATTAAAATCTCGGGGGTCTCAAGCAGGGAGAGAATTTTTTCTTTGAAAAGAAGTGTGGAAATTATTTATACAATATAACCACAGCCCCATAAACAAAATAAACTTCCCTCCCATCATCCCCTTAGAGAGACCCGCTAATTCTTTTGGAGTGTGATTACCTTTCTTCTTGTACTCGGGTTGTTTTATGGAATCTATTAATCGCTCTTCAAATTACTCCTGTTTTCGGTATTCCCTATTCTTGGTGAGGCAGGAGTTTTGAGAAGAAACGCTGTCCTGTCCTCATTTCCTTGGCCAGGGCAGTTCCCGTCTGCTGCTCATCCCTGGGGCCACGGAAAGCTGCCTTTGGGCCCCCCCGTGTGCCAGCCACCGCCACTGACTGCGGCCACCCCTTTCTTCCCAATGTTGGAGGAGATCTGTCTCTGATGCTGCAAGGGAGAGCAGGAGAAAAGCGGCACATCACTGGAAACACCATTCCTACCGTTATCTGTAATTTCCATGCAGTGAGATCTTTTTTGCCTAGACATCAGGATTAAATGCCCAAACATGTAAAACTAATTGTATCAACATAATTCCCTTAGTCAGCATACCTCTTGGTTGCGTTGCTGTTATTCCTTGCCATTTGTAGGTCAGGATCTAATGGATGAGCTTTACAGGCCGGCATATTTCTTTTCGGAGTTCATTAAAGCCTGAAGCAATTGCACCTTAACATTTACATGCAATTGCAAATTTGACCTCTGGCAACAGGCCTCGCAAATCGATTAATTTCCAAACCGGTTATGATTCGTCGTCACTGAAAAGTTTTGGCCGGCGGGGTGCCCACCTGCCAGCCACACGCAAACCAGGCAGCCTCAAGAGACAAGCCCAAAGCAGGGCTCTGCCTGAGTCACAAGGACAAACGGATAACAGGAGACAGTTTTGACACTTACTAAAAACAGTTAGTTATTTAAGAGTCACCAAGTTTTTCACATGCTAAAAATTGATGGCAAAACAACCAAACGCATCCTATGTTTGGTTAACACCTAAAATTTGACTTTGACCCTCTGGTACCGAAGCAAAGAAATTCACAGTTAAAACTACATGTCTAGGCAATACTCTGTGCTTAACTCACACTGTTTTTACAAAGGGTCTGTGCACAATTTTAAGTGCCATATGTCCAGGGTAAGGAAGAAAAACAACAACAAAAATATAAATATCTACTTTTTTTTTTTTTAATACAGGAATTTAAATCTTGTAGAACATAATATAGAGTAATGACTCTATCTGATTATTGGTTTTCATTTTCCCTGCTAGTTCAGTTAATGTTCTTTTAAAGTATTATAACATGAGTTAAAGGTTGTTGAGTTTTGTTTCTTTTTTTGTAATCTGTTGAAATGTTTTAAGTTTGTGGAACACAGACTCCTAAATCAACGCTGATGGCACATCTAAGGTACAAGTTGCATATTTAAGGGATTTCGTTGGTTACAAATAATTAAAAATAGGTATTTTTACATTTTTTAAACTGAAAACTCCACTTCTCTTGCAATCCTGATTGCAAATGTTTATAAGTGCAAACATGTAAACTGAACAGGAAATTGCATTTATTTTTGGGTACAGCATATCTGAAAATCTGCGTCAACTGCAGAGCAGAAGCAGACTGGGAACAACTACAAGAGTAGGTCATGAGTTTGGAAAAACTCTTGATCTTAAAAATCTGTTTTATTACTGCTCCAAATTTGTGAAAATTCAGCTTTAAGCCGCAGGAATTTGTTATGCTTTTGTCTGATGGACTAAAGGTTCCCTTAATACAAAATAACATTTGCTGCGCAAGTGCTTACAAAAGGTGGTCATCTCAGGTAACTTCAGCTAGCACAGTACCAGAGAGACTTTCCAAAATACAGACGTAATCTGATTAAGATTTTACTTAAAACAAATGCTTTAGCACCATCCAGAAATCAGCCAGCTACACATGCATCATTCCCCCTTCTGCCAAAGTCCTCCAAGAAGTACTTTACTCCTCACCGTTCAAAATAATCAATGGCAGTACGTCACTGCCTTCCTCCACGCATATTAATCAGTGCCCTACCTTCAGTTTCTCAGGTCTCAAAGTATAATCCTACAAAAGTCTTCCAAAAATTTGAGATGTGGTGAGCAACAGCAGATAAAAAAATAATAAATTCCTATACCTATTTCTAAAACATTTGCTATGTCTGCATTTTGCTGACCAAACAAGCTCCTCAAACGAAGTTTTGCCCTTTTTATGTTTGGTCCAGGAGAATAAATCAAGTTTCACATGACTGAGTAAAATAGTTCATCAAGAGAAACTTCCTTTAATGTGCGGCCATGACAGCATTACAATTTAGTTGAAAATGATAAAAGCAAGCCGTGGTCCATGCCTGTGAAACCACAGAGAGATCTGTCCTCCCTGATCCACAGGAAAATTATCAGCACTGTGGCTTTTGTTAAGTCTTTTTATGCTAGATGTCATTTTTCAGGAATGTACAGTAGTTATCTTGTAGCGAATGCAAACAAAGTTATGAACTCTACAAATTAAAGTGAAGATGAATATCCTGTTCTCTGGCTAATGTAATGTACAACGTTCTATACTTCCATATCAGAATTTCATCTATTTTAATATAAAATAATTATACCAGATAGGATTTCCATCTCAGACCGTGACAAATGTCTTATTGCTACACAATGCGGCCCCTGCGGTGGTCCTCATCGCTGTTCAGTGAGGAAAAGGAAATGAACTTTGCTAGCTGGCTGGACCTGGGAGGCTCGGAGGCCGCCCTGCCAGTGGCTTTTAAATGAACATAAGGCAGCTCTAAGGTGCAAAAACGTTGCGCAGATGAGGTCTCTGACTTGATTTTTCTGAAGTGAGAACTCTCAACAGTTCCAGCCTGGCTTGCTTTTAATTCTCCTGCTGTCCCCATGTGCGCTGTTTTTTTTCTGATCGTCCTGAACGGGGAGCTGGTGAGGAGAGACCCGTAAATGTGCTCCTCATTCAGCGGAGCAAAGAAAAACTGCTCTGCAGACAGCACTGTCAGCTGGGCCTCTCGTTTCTAAAAGCTTCTGGGTTTGCAATGAATCATTGGCATGAAACAAAGGCAAGACTCCTCAACGCAATTAAAACAGTAGCCGTACTAGCACAAAAGAAGGGTTGCCCTTTCTGTGCACGTGTTGAGCTGCTGCTTCTGGGAGCTCCTGACTGCAGATCAGGGGAGATTTGGGTGCATCCACAGAGCATGGTGCAGTGCCACGAAATCCTGGCACTGGTCTCCCTGAAGCCCTGGAAGCAGCACAGCAATCTCAGCACGGCAATCCACTTTGGCTAGTTTCCTGGATGCTGCACTGATGCTGCAGATACTGCTCTGCCTTACTTGAAGAGCCTGCTTGTTCAGAGCTATCTTGAGATCTTCACGTGATGCTGTCCAGGGGCTTGTACCAGGTGTATTTTGCACAAACAAAATCACCTTATTTTGCAAGCTCTCATCTTTGGAAGTTTTAGGGCAAGAAAACTCAACTATGTGACATGAGGAGGAGACCAGCATCCAAATTCCTGTGGTCCTTTTTCTACCCGTTTTGACTTAATGTGTATCCTTTGGTCAATGGCTTAACTTCAGTGCTTCACTCATTTATCATTTGTAAAATGGCTATATCTCCTCTCACCTACATCAAAGGCAACACACGGGGCAGCAGAGGGATTTAAAGACACTTAATAACTGTAAAGCGGTGACAATACAGGCATGGTGCTAGGAAAGAACAAAGTATTACTTTGGGAGGTGACTGATTTGTGCCCCAAAGCCATTGTGAGCTGTAAGTGACCTCTTGTGTCAGCTTAGCTGTCTCTGTCCACTGGGCTCTAAATACCATGTGAATAAATAAAGAAATGTCAGATAGAGTCTCTTTTAAATTTCAGAAAATTCCAACTCACTTTCCCATGGAAGTTAGTTGCAGAGTTTAATCACAACTCGAGCAAAGGCAACACGTCCTTTTACCAGTCCACTACGCAGTTAGCTCTAATGATGGCATTTAGAGACTACATGCAGAACAGCATCTCATTCATCTTAAATCATTATTTGAGTACATCTCAAATATATATTCTCTCAATCTCTTCCTCTTAAGTATGAACCCTCCAGTGCTCAGCATTAGAGTGCTCTTTCTGAAGGCAGTGCAAATGCAATGCAGTCTGCAGGATGTGGCTGTGACATTGGTCCCCCAAGAGAAAGCACCAAGTCATGAAGAGAAGTCACGTTGTTGCTCCTCTGAAGGAAATAACTAACTCGCTGTCATGTCACTAGCAAAAACTGAAGGGACTGTGATTTGAGGAGTGGATTTCTGAGTACCCTTCCTTGCCAGTACACAGTATTTCTGTCTTTCTTTTTTACCAACAACAACTAAATGAACCTCAAAAATTATCTGGACTGAATGACAACAAAACAAACTAAAATTAGTAACAGCATACTCATTGCCTAGGGCAGCACTGAACTGATGGCTGATGTGATGGTGACAGACAAATCCTTATTCCCATTCTAAATTCTGTCTACTAAATAAATAAGTAATGCCATCAATAGCATTTCCAGCAATTGCATTCACCTCCTGCAACTTTTACTCTATTATTGTATTGCCTTTGACTAACTCTATGGCATAGTTCGGTACCTGGGCTGACTCAGAAGTAGTACTGCAGCGAACAAGCTCATGACAAGAGAGATTGGATCAGCTAGTTTGAAGTATTTGATGGATAATATCTTATACCAGTCCTTAGTAGAGATCCACTACTTGCCTTGTCTTTTATTCTTCTACGCCAACCTTTTGCAGTGTGGAAACGCTTTATGGATATTCCTCCTGTATCTCCTTGTTTCTCTCCAGTTTTTATCACATCAGCCCTGATAACAAAAAGAAAAAAAATATATCTGAATAGCAACCTATCTCTACAGAAAGACAAGCAATGAACAAAACGTAAGATGTCACATCAGAAATAGCTAGAAAACTCGAGACAAAAATATGTCTGGATCTAGGCAAAGTTACCTAAGCCTTTCAAACTTTTTAGGCAGATAAGCTATTTTCTCCTCGTGTTCACTAAAAATCCCAGGGTACTGTTTATAAGAACAGGGTTGAATCTGAAGTGTTTGAACACAATACTCTGCTTCCATTAACATGAAAAATGCTGCTTACCACCTGACAAGTGCCTGTACTGCAGACTGGCTTCAACACCACTTCCGAATCATCTGCTGCTGTCCCAGAATGAAAAGTGCTATATGTTATATGACTTGCTGTTAGTACTTCATATTTTTAGCAACTTTTGGAGTATCTATCCATTTACCTCCCCCCTGGCAGCTCTGCTTTTCTCTGGTGTCATGCTCATCGGTACCAGCATTGTTCATCCAGGGGATTGCTCACTGAGGAGCAGGAAAGAGAGCTGAGAGCAAGTCTCGCAGCTTGGTTGTGCTCCCCCTTGCTCAACATCCATCAGGATGCAGTGTTGGGATCTCATGCCCAGGTCTACACACCTCTAAGATTCCCTCCATATAACTAGGCTACGGTATGGTCCTACTGGGACATTTCCCGCATATAGACTCCTTCTCTGAGCTCCTTCCTTCCACGCTGGTACTTCCTAGTGAGGTCTTCTGAAACCCCAGAACTGGGGTTTGAGGCTCTAAGGTGTTGCAGAACTAATTCTCCCAGACATTGAGCTTAGCACACTATCTGTGAAAGAGAGATAGTTAAAACAAATAGAATCCAATCTACCAGAAAGTCATTTAAATCCAGCACATACTTTGTAGCACAATTAATAAAAATCTGACTTCCACAGAGCCAAACTCACCTTCCTTAGGAAATTCCTCATAAAATTCTCCTACGGTTGGGCAGACTATGGTCCTCTATGATGGAAATGCAGGGAGCTCTTACCTTCTAGAGTTTGACTGTCCTGGTGAGCCTCAACAAGCAATCACTGTACTGCTTGCATATCAGCTTGACACTGTTTTTTTTCCTTTGTCCAGGGCTGCCCTCCAGTGCAGCCATCCAGCGAGGTATGAGGGTAGATACATCTGTGATGTATATTTATAACATCTACAACACCAGAAAGAACTCACCAACTGTATGTAGACATTTCCCAAACTATCAAGATTTTCAAAAAAGGCTAACAAACTCTGAGGACTTCAGCTCGAGGTGTCTCAGCTAGGATTATTGAAAGAAATCTGGCTGGTGTCCAGAAAATTTTGAGTGCACAAGATTTTGCAGCTTTGCAAAATCAGTTTACAACATAACAAAGGACTCACTGGGAGATCATGCCAGGCTGTAAGCAGGCTGCATGGTATTAGGGAATTTAGTGGCAGTATTAACCTCTCTGTAAAAATGTGAAGTTCTTCATCTAGACATAGTTTTAGCAGAGTTATGAAGTTGTAATTCCCTTTCACATTGGATAGAAATGTTGGGTTTTGGTCACAGAAGTCCTCAGCTGGATTAGAGTCCCGGGTGATGGTTAAGGGCTAGAGTAAATTTTTTTTATATATACATATATATACACACACACACGCACACATCGCTCTTCTGCATCACTTTGCACAGGTGTTCTGGATCATTTGTTATGCAATGACGCAAAAGGAAATTCCTCAGAGGGCCAAGAAATTGATAATGATGAAATACTAAAACCACAAAAGCACATACCTTCTAAGAGGCAAGGGGAGAGGATAGCCAATGGGTAAATCACTGGATCTATTTCTTTTGGGGCTATGTGAAAACTCCACTTAAAAATTATGCTGTAGAAGATATCTCAATTCTGCTTGCTTGCACCCTGAACTTTGAGAAAAAGCAACACTTCCAGACACAGAGTTCAGTTCCCAGTTACACACGGGGCTGATGCCTTCTGGTTTTACTACTATCTTCATTATGTTCTTGTGCAGCATGAGCTTGTCTATACCTGCGTACATACCTGTTTCGTCCTGGAAAAAATAATTTGGGGGTTTTGTTTGTTTATTTTAAAGGGAGATTAAAGGGCTCTAAAACCAATGAAATCAACAAAAATGAGATTAATGTGGAGACCAATCTGAAATGACTATGTCAAAACACGCACAAAGATGTCCATATGTTTCAGTTAAGAATGTTATTTTCTCCAGACAGTGATATATTAAATAACACAGATTTTGTAAACCTTCATGCTACTAAACTGCTTAATGCTAGAAAGTCGAACTGATAAAGCAATTCTACTGTGTCTTCACTCCATTCTACAGACGTAGCAGGATGGATTAAGGTGAGGGAATAAAAACCTGCTATGAGGGTCTCATTACTGTGACTCACACATGGGTGTCCCCAGAAATGAGAGGTCTGAAGGAGGCAGTTGTCCTTGAAACAGTCTTGACACAGTCTTGACACTCGCCCAGGAATAGCTCTGGTTGAAGAAAGTCATAAGTGAGAAGTACCAAAACTTGAAGTGGCATTGGGAAGATAAATGGACTACTGTTTCTCCACACGTGGCCCTTTTTCATGGATCCCGGGCATCACACAGGCTTTTGCAGTCACATCCAGATTTCCCTCTCTGTTCAGGAAACCTGTGGATAAAATGCACAGGGTTTTGTTCTTTTACTAATGGAAGAAACTGGTCAAGTCTACTACTTTCCTCATTCTGCTCTTGGAAAGGAAAAGAAACATTGGACTTTTCTAGCTCTTATGCCACTACTGACAAATGACAGTCCAAACAAGGAGTTTTACACATGGTAACTTGAGGGGTGATGAGGCATTAGTGGCCACTTACACATTTCAGTAGTTTTGAGATAGCCTAATCAATGCTTATTTGCTTTTGTTCTCCCGAGCAGAGTGCACAGGCTACATTGGCAGGCCAAAAAAACATTAAATAATGATTTAGAGACAGAAGTTTGAAGAATTGTGACATTGTATTGGCCAACAACAGAAATGAAGTGCAATTGTTTTGATATTTAGGAGGGTTGTAGTGGTACCAAGGATATTTAAGGTGAACTTCAAAAGATGTCTTTGCCTGTTCCTGTCTTTGTGTTATATTTTAGTACAATGTATGGTTACCTCTCCATAACAGAGCTCTTAGAAATGTGCAAGAGCTATTGTCAGATTAACTAGAGCCATATGTCTGTAGCATAAATCCATATAATGAAGGTAGCCACACACACGGGAGGGTGAATAGATGCCCCGAACAAGAAATGGAGAGTGAGAGAAGAGCTGCTGAGCTGGAAATCCAAGAATCTTTTTACCAGCTGAAGTATTACACCACTTCATAACAGAGAATTTGAGTTTGCATTTGCGCAGAAGCAGGCTCAGTGTCATGCTTTTGGGTCTGGATCAGGCAGAGTGATGCAACAGTCCATAGCAATAGGATACTTCATGACAGTTTTAATCTGTAGGTTTTCACTTGCTGTCAGGAAAGCTTGTGCATTGTACAGATTGTGTGTCAGGTCTGCACATCTCAGAGGGCTCTGATGGGAAATTGAGCATGACCAATGTGCTCAGGAGAACCACCGGACAAAAATGGTGCCCAGGACAGCTGCCGTGCACATCTCAGAGCCCTCATTTTGGGGCAGAGTGCTTCTTAGAACAAAACTCCACAAACAGACTTGCCCTGGGAACTGCTTAGCCTCCCAAGCAAGCTCTGGATGCTCCTTGTCAAGGATCTGGCTCTGCCTGAACCTGGCCAATTACCAAGTCCTCTTTTTCCCATTAACTTCTGAGGAAAATTACCCTTCTGATTTTGAATGGCAGAATGGCATTAAGACTCTGCACCATTTTTGTTTTTTTCTCAAATCAACCAAACAGAAAATTCTCAATAAGGATGATCTTGTAATTACACACACGTCAGAACAGAGGGCATGATAGTTTGCTCAGATTTCTTTGAACGTTTCTTTAGAAGAATTTGGGAGGAGAGAGGGATGCAAGAGTTTATTGTAAATGAACTTTGGCAAGAAACTTTTGTAAAAAGGTGCCCAACATGCATTACATTCTTTGTTCTGTGTTTTTCCTACGTATAAAGCCTTGACAACCTGCTATTCTATGATTGATGCACTTATTTCTTCTAAAGTATCACTAACCAAGCATATCATTTTTATACAGTAAGTGTACATTCAATTTCCTACAGTTTGACTGCTAAACAGGCTCAGTAGTAAAACAAATATATACTGCTGCAGTGCACTGTTCGGGGGACCAACTGAAAACCTTGGAATACTTTTAATTCATGTTCCCTTTGCTTTTAGTGGCAATGAAATCACAGCAGGGGCACATGCCAAATATCCACATTTTTCTAAAACTTGTATTGTCATTGGGTGCAGTCTGCAACTACTGCAGACTTTGTACAATGTTAATAGGAATATTATGATTCATATATTCTTGCACAATAAGACAGAATGACATATCAGGTTTGCAGGCTCTCCTGACAAGGTATGAGGTATTTATCTGGGTTTTTATACCACATTCTTATCAGCCTAGTATCTGAACAACTATTGACATCATTATCATTCATGTATTCATAAAATGTGTAGGGGTCTCCCAGTTACATTCTACAAAGTATGGAGTTGCTTCTTCAGAGTGTGAAGGAAAATACCAACTGAAGAAAAAAGAATTCAAACTCCTGTTGTCTTAGTATTGGATCCCTGGCACTCCTGGACCGGGCAGGAGGATAATGGATCTGCGAGAATTCATGTATGTTTATGATGTACGAGGCATTTCAGCTGACATTGAATCAGGTCAGTGGGTCCATTGGACAGGATGCAATGTCAATGGAACTGTTATGTGTTATTGATGTCAGTCACAGAATAGATAAAAACATTAGCAAAATAGCTTCCATTGCCATTTCGTTTTTTTTGCTCCTCAAATGACAAAAGGCACCAGTCCATATTAAACACAAGAAGCCTCCAATGTTTCTGATTCTCAAACAGTTTTGACTTGAAGAAAATCTAGGAAATGACAAACTGCTGCCAAAATAATATTTTTACATGGAACAAAACGGCTTAACTTCTTTCACTTACATTTTCAATTGTGGAGTAAGTTTTGCCTACAAAAGAGAAACATACTCAATCAAGGTCCTGTTCTGCAAATTGTTAGGCATATAAGTCCTTTTACTCGCTTTACATTTTTGCTTATCTCTATGTTATATATCACTATACCAATGAATTTTAAAGGACTATTTTTTATTTACCTTTAAAGGAACTTTAAACTGCCTGGTCTATGACATTAAAGCACATATTAGCACTTCGTCACACTGCCAAAGACGTAAAAAGACCGTCATGCAAATCACACCCAATGGACTATGCATATACTTAAAGTAAGAGGACATGTGAAAATTAACTTAAAAGCTTTCAACATGGATTACACCCATTTTACCTAACCTTAAGGCATGTTGTATAGGCATTGCTCCCTAGAGACAGATATAACACTTGGGCTGCTACCACAACTGAGCTGTGCCTAAGTTAGAAGCCTTAAAACCTCCTAAATGAGTGGTAAAAACTGAGCTGTGTCTGAAGTGTCATGTAAAAAGTAGCTATGTATGAATAAATACTTATAGGATTTAACACCTTGTGAGGAGGGAAATAAGTGCTGTGGGGCGGGCTGTACAAAGACTACGTACAGAGTTGCTTTGCAGCCCGGGTTCTCCAGATCACTTTAGGTGACATTTTAAAACTTTAAGCCAGTAAGTAGCACCATAAATTTCAATAAGATTGCACGTGCCTAAATATAAGCACTTAAGTGTTTTACAGCTTCAAAGCACGAATCATATACTTGCATTTGCCAATTAGCTCCATAAAGGGACGGGGAAACATGTGTTTACCTAATTTACATACTCAGAGCTGTTTTGTATGTGTACCTTTGGCAGGCTCATCTGAGACTTACATCTTTGCACCTGCACCCATGGAAGATAGTTTTGTTCGGGGCAAAACTTAGGAAAATACAAAATGCTATTTTAGTAAAGAGTATTATCTCAAAAAATATGATAAAGTTAAAGGAAATCCACTCAAAAATGATGGGACCCTTTGCTTGCCCCCTTTTAATGAAGGGTTTGGTATGGATCTTCACTATGATATGGATTTGTCCTATTGCTTGATTTCACCATGACATTCAGAACATTCTATGGCAATTTGTAACTTGTGGGCACACCAAAACCAGGAACTTCAATGATAAACATTCACGTCCTTGTCAGTAAGGCCACTGGCCCAACCCCTGAAGCTTCAGGAACTTACAAAGTAAGGAGTCTTAATAATGACCTGATACACAGTCTGACTGATGCTTTGTTGACTTTCACAAGAACCCTTCTTTGAAATTATTTTTCTTGCCCCTATCCCCTGCAACTTATCTTTGCTTCCTAGTGCTTTGTTTTGAACTAGGAATGCTTATAGAGTCATTAAAAC
Organism: Ibidorhyncha struthersii; assembly: GCA_013398815.1. Taxonomy (NCBI): domain Eukaryota; kingdom Metazoa; phylum Chordata; class Aves; order Charadriiformes; family Charadriidae; genus Ibidorhyncha; species Ibidorhyncha struthersii. The sequence continues at coordinate 230,891 of VZSZ01010485.1, forward strand.
CTTAACTTGTATACTGAAAGTGTTGGCAAAGATAGGCTACCACTATACATAAATGTTATCTTCAGAAGTGAAAGCACAGTAATAATCTCTCCCTCCTTACCCCCAAAGAGATACCGCTAATTAGTGATTCTTTGATCCCACTGTCTCTGAACAGAGACTACTACAGGAAAGGTCATGAGGCCCCTGGCAGAAGTATTCAACCTCTTACGTGTTAATCAGGGGTCACAAAGTGGACTAGGTTTTACAAAATATTGTGAACAGTGATTTCTTTGAATAATTTCTTTGAATGGTTGCTCTACCCATCTTGGGTACCCATCCTCTGCCATTTATTACAATTGGTGTCAAGTCCGCAATTCTCTACTAGTTCAGAAACAGAAATAAAAATCAATCAGTAAACCTTTGGATTCAGTGGGCTTGTGGTGGTGTGATGTGCTTGCTCCATTCCCAGTGGTCAAAGCGGCACTTCAGGACACACTCGCACGATTCAAAGGACGCAACTGTCCCGGGAAAGTGCAAGGTGTGGGGTTTGGTTTTAGCTCATGCTCCTAACAATGCAGGAGCCGAATGAAACGACAATGGGCGATTCATCTATACATGTTCAAGACTGCGTCCCAGGTGGGTGAGAAAATGGCATTTGCCTCTGTCTCCCCTCTGCAGCGGTTCCCCGCAGCCCCAGCAGCCGGGTACAGGGTGAGCTCTCCTGCTGGGAAAGGGGCTCCTGCCCCTGCCCCCTAAGCTGACAACGCCATGAATTTCACATGCGCCTTCTTCGTGAATATACACCTCTAATTAACAAAGGCTGCAAACTATTTGTTCCCTTTCCCAGGTCTTTCCTTCCCCAATAGCAAGTAGCCGTTACAGTTAATCTGAAGGAATTCCTCCTCGGCTCTCTGCTCAGTGTTTCCCGCTCTTCACAAACCAAACCATCTTGCGCTGTAAAACAGATAACTGAAAATTTTTACGACCGGGTTCTTAAAATATTTTAAACTTCCCCTTCCCCCTGGCCAAGCCTTTTGATGTAAGGAGAAAATCTCATGCGGTGCCTACCCTTATCTCCCCAAGAGAAAACAAAGAGAGTTAAAGGAAAACGTCTTCCGCAGAGACTGCCTTTTCTGCGCTTCTCTCCCCACTGTGTGCCAAATAATGGCATCTGTTCCTGCTGTTCTTTAGCTCCCCCATCCAGTGTGTTTTCAACTTCCTGTGAAAATTTGTGGTTCTTAAATCCAAAGGTCATGTTTAACACTTAAGTTCAGTTTGGAAGGATTTGGATTTGTTTAACTTCAAAATTTTTTTTTTCCCTGGCTTTCCTTTGAAAACTGACAAAAGGCTTTCATTCGCTCTTTGCGTTGTGCGTGTTTTACACACTTCAGCGTACATCTCTGCAGTTCGGGTTAATACTCTGGGAAATATCCATTCGTGTATTGATAAGCATTAAAGCGCTGCTGTTTCCATGCCTTCTGGCGAGGTTTGACGTGCCGTTAGCAGCACAAGCTCCTCTCACGCCGCCCTCACCGTACCGTCGGTCTGCAGCACATAGGAATTCCCTTCATCAGGTCTACCAGAAAATTCAAGCTGCATGTAAACGAAGCCACGCTTATAAGCCAAAGCTGTTAAATAGTCAAAATTCTACTGAATTATGTATGAAAGCTTTGCGCAAGAGGAACTGGACTCGGATCGCCAAATTCATTTTTCTTATTGCTTCAAGTTGGGCTCAAAGAGTGATCCCGGGGCTGAAATGCCTGCGCTCTGTCCAGTGAGCTGGTCAGCCCATCTGTTTGCCAGCTTTGTGCGTTTCACAGTAGGCAGCCGGAGATGGTTTGACCACTGATGTATTGGGGGCCTCTACTTACTATTTCCCCTAAACTATCATTTTTAAAAAATGAGCATTTGTCAGCCAAGAGGGTGCACTGAGAGATGGCAAGGCATAATTTGAGAGAGACAGGCAGGGAATTAAAGGCAAATACATAACATTTTACATGCAGGGTAAAAAGAAAAAAAAAGCCAAGACCTTCATTATTTGCTTTCTAACATTAAGAAAAATGGGCTGTCTATGTTGCTGAACATTTATTTCCGTGCCAAGGAACTGGGCTGCTCCACAGAGCACTGGGCAATGGACCAGAGAGCAGGATTTGGGATCCATGCAGCCTGCGTCCAGCACCCCTTCAGCCTGAGACTCTATTTTTCCTATGTGAAAATTCATCCTGCAAATGCCACTGTAGAGATAAAGGGAAAAAAAGTCCTAAAAGGGGTAGGGTTTTAATGACGTAATTTTTAAAATGTGTCATAGGTTTCATTTCTGCTCATTTGAGAAAGGGAATAAACCCCCACAGTTCTGACACCCTGCGCTGGGTCCCCAAATTTTCCCTGCCCTTAATTCACAGGTGTAGGCAAAAGCCTTCATGTCCTTTAGTCTGCACACCCTGTGGGTCTGGCATGGGCTCTCCTGTTTGGTCTGAGAATCAGATGCTATTTCTGGTCTGAAGACATTTGTTCTCAATTGCCTACACAGTTCAATAGGATTTTAAGGTACATTTGTTAGGGATTATAAAGCACCTAAAGATGTATCAAGTGGAAGGGTCAATACAAGATCAGGGTGTATTGTGTTACGGTGTGTTGCATTATGCTGTATGTCTCAATTCACTATTGGAAACCAGATGTGGCAGACAAGCCCAGCCTATTTTTTGAACATTTGTAGATAACTTTGAATTATGTCATCAATGTTTAAAGATTTTCACAAAGATTTCAAGGAGTACGTTTTCTCAAGTCTTCCAATTGCTATCAAAACCTCAAATTCTGTTGGATAATTGAAACGCTCTATCCCGATCCAAAAAATAATAAGCGTAAAAAGAACGCTTACATCTTTCTTTAGTAATATATACAGAGGATGGTATGAATTCGCTACCTGTAAGGTGTATTGAATTTTTAATCATCTATATATTTATGGTAAAGAGTAACACATTACTTCTAGCACACAAAAGCTTATGGCATACGATTATCCTTAATTAATGGGTAAGTGCAAAGCTTTATTATTCAATGAAACTGATTTATTATCTTAATTCTCCAATGTTCTGCTTCATGTTTCCATTGAAACCATTGTTTGCACCATGGTAACCAGCAACCACCATATGTACGTGATCTTTTTTATGACCTATATGTAATTAGATTTTATTGTTTTCTTAAAGCTGAAGTGTAGCCTGCGCAAGCGGTCCGGCTACAGCCACCGATACCTATAAATGAGGGACGGGTCGCTTGCTGCTTTGTTTCTGTAATAATCAGGTCATGTTTTTGGTGTATGACTCTAACCTGGTGTCTATTTTTTCCCCAGCGGTCCTGCACACATCCCTCCTCTTCCTTCCCGAGCACGACGGCGCACTTGCCTACCTGTCCCTGTCTCTGCTCGGCGCAGCTAGTTAACTGAAAGGAACTGAAAAGAGCTGAAAGCTAGTGGGTGTCGGAGCTGCCTAGTGGAGAGATCCCCAGCTAATTGCTAGTCCTAACAGGCACAATTAGCCGCTACAAGCCCTTTGAGATGGCCCTGGGCTTCTCTCAGGTAACAGCCATCACTAGATAAAGGCTGAAATACGCTGCATTTAGAGAGACACTTGCAGACAGGGATGTCACAGGCTGCCAATTATGCTCTGCCTGTACACAGTCACTTCCAAGAACCAGACAAGACACATACACCTGAAGTTAAAGGGACAAGATGTGTACTATTTTGAACTACACAAGTGTGGGGCATGTGAAGATATAACCCTTCTCAAATTAGGTCGTGTCATCTTTTCAATTATCAGTTCTTGATCAAGTTTTGCAGTGTTTTTTGACGTTTACTCCAAGAAGTGAGTCCTGGAAAGCTCGGTAGCAGAGGACTGCATATTTTGTTTGCTGTATGTAATGTTACTTTAAGCAGAGTTTCACCATCATCACACTGAAAAACATGGTTTAACAGGCCTCTTCTGTCCAAACAGTGGTGCTCTACCCTGATGGGAAAGTAATCCTTTAGCCATCTATTCCTCACGGAGGAGGAGAGACAGATTAAGATATCTAAGGATTACTTTTGAAATTAGTAACTGCCCCACGCTCCTCAATACATAAACAAATGACCTTCTCTGAGCATCTCTGGCAGTACATCCTTTCTCTCAAGCAACGAGCTTCTGTACAAAATAAAGCAGCCCAGAAAGACAGCCTTAAAAAACACCTCAGGTTTTCAGAACAATTAGAAGGAAATGGGCAATTTCAGGTAGTTACAACACAGGCCGCTAACAACAGCATCCTACAGAGAATCATTATAGCTCAGTGCACAAATATTCAAACATCAGACTATAAGAATTTCAAGATCTAGATCTAAGTTGTGGTCCTTGGTGTTAAGATACATTTTCCAAGGCATGCAAGAAGCACAAATTCTGGCCTGAATTTTCATATATTGGTAACCTAAGTTAGTCACCCACCTCCATACCTGCATATCCATTTAAAAAAAGATTCAGAAAAACTGTGTACCCGCTATTTCCTCTGAAGAAAACTTCCAATTTGGTTGCTCTGAGAATTAAAATAATTCCCCTGCTTACCTTCAGGAGGTCCTGTGTCTCCTGTCATTCTCTGTTAGAACATTAGATCTCCATCGCGGCTGTGTTAAGAGCACGTTCTCAGGGTATTTGTCAAAATCTGTTGAACTACCTGTAACAAATAAAACTAAAATTAAGTATTTATTTACCATGTTTATTTCCTTTTTTAAATAGCATCTTGGAGACCGACTTTCAAATCTTATAACATCTAGTGAAGCAGGTTAATATTCAGAAGTCAGATTCCCCAATTCCAATTGATATCACATGGGAATGGCTCTTTCTGTTTGGGAAGCTAAACCAAAATTCAAGATATTAGATATAAATTTCTGTTTTTAAGACTCAGTTTAAATTTTCCCAAGAGTCTTGTGATCTTAATATGGAAAGTATGCAAGACAGTAATTGCTAATTATGGAATAGTTCAATTCTGCTAAAGGATAAAAATTACTTGACACAGTTGGTTTCACCTTCCCTGAATTAACAATGAAGTTCCAAATGAAGACTTGTAGGCTTTGTTGAGACCTATGTCTGTACTTACCTACATGGAAGGAAAGGAAAACCACCAGGTGGTTTAACAATGTATGTTATCTGCAGTTATGCTTTTCTTCTAATAGTCTACTGACCATTCCTGTAATAGGTTTGTGAACCAGATTCCAGGTGAAACTTGTGCTTACATTATCACTTCCAGTGTTCATTTTAGATTCCAGATGCTTTTTATTAGGTTTTTGTTTGTTTGCTTGTTACAAACAAGTTTGTTTTCCTTATTAAAGAGTGGACGTCTTTGAAATATAGGCAAAACCAGCGTGCTAATATTTGATTGCAAACCAAGTAACGATCAAAAAACTAAAAGGAAAGAATGAATGCTCTATTATTAAACTAGCAAAATAAATAGATATACATTTTTTCTCTTTTTACAGATACATTTGCAACCAAATTAGTAACAAGATCTCCCCCAATATAAATAAAAAAGGCTTGCACTTACCTATTAATTAAGAATAATGGAATGCCATAAGCTTTTGTGTGCTAGTGGTACTGCAATTTGTTACTCTTCACTACAATAAATATATAGCTGATTAAAAATGCAGTGCAGCTTACATATATTAAATTCATACTGCATTGTGTATTGATTCACTTTGCTCATCCCGGTAGTCCACCGAATTCAAGGGGACTGAATTTTCATATGTGGCCCTCTCAAGCGAAGAAGAAAAGCCTTTGGCGAGGCAGAGAGGTTCAACAGGCAGATCTACAACACATGGTGTCACGGGGTTTAGGACCACAAATCTGGAGGCTGACCTCCTCACTCATCCCGAGCCTGTTCATCCAGGTACTCCCATATTACTTAATAAGTACTCTGCAGCTTGGATGGATCAAGGATGTTAGTATCCAAAGGCAGTTTTAAGGACCAAAAGGGGGTTTTAAAGGACCAAACCAGGATCTCAGAAAGCAGATTTTCCTTCCCAGCTCAAAGGCTCGGTCCATTGCTCTGGTATCCCGTCTCCAGCTGTGAGTTACCCGAGGGGATTATTGCCTCCAGCTCCCCCTCTTTCCCTCCTCAAAAAGTCAGCAAAAAAATAAATACAACTGAATGCATCTGGTGAGTTGCACAGTAGAGGGGAAGCTAATGTACTAAGAATAACGTCCTGATGAAAATTACTTAAATTTCCCAAGCAAATTAACAGACGCTGAACTTGTGAGCTCCTCTGAGACAAAAAAAAAAAAAAGGAATGAAAAAACAAAGGTGATGAGAATCACAGCTCTTATTCAGTGTGAGAAACAAGATCATTGTGCACACTACTGTATGTGCTCCTCAAACAGTACTATGTATGACTTCGTATGGCATTGCAAACTTTGGGATCTTTTACAAATTGAAGAATCAGGCACCATTCACTACAAGGGTTATTATGTCAGAGAATAGAGCCCAATTGTCCTTTTCATGGTGACCACTCCTGAGCTCAGAAATTATTTACACGGGTAATTTAAACCAGATGCATTTTAAATACCCTCTAATCTATATATAGCAGCAACCTAAAGCATTGTGCCATTGGACCAAATTAGGCCCATCCAATATATTCACATTTCAGACTCTTTAGAAAACAAATTTTTATTTTTCGAAGTCTAAGTTCTCACTCATGTGGCAGAGAAATCACTATACATCATCTTGCTATAAATGGCTATTTGTTGGGCTTTTTTGCCTGCAAAACCAAATTCTTACAACATCACCTGCGAGAAACTGAAATTTTCAACCTTGCTGTAGCCTCTTTTGTCTAATGAGGGTCAATTATTACTCTGTACATGTTAAAGTTACCTACTTAATTGCTAATAATCTTAGCAGATAAGGAGAAGTGAAAAGTTGGTTCTCCCGAGAGGAATCAGAATTTGGTCCCTAAGGAAAATATAGAAGGGAAAAAGTAAAGAAAAAAAAAAGGCACCAAAAAAAAAAAAAAGGTGGTTAAAGAAGAAAGCAGAAGACAAACAATATGCAATATTATCCCACAGAGTTGTAAGAAATGTAACGATCATGCACTCCAGGAATAAATAATGTTAATGACCAGAAGTTTAGTCACTGCCTAAAACCATATGCTTTGAGCTTTGATCTTTTTGAGAACTTCTCACTATCATCTATGGGAGTATTGCTGTGGGTTGAGTGTAATGCCTGGACCGCGGTCAGCCACTGTTATCAGAATCTGGCTCTCCATACATGGTAAATTTGGATCCCCTGAGAATCACAGACAGAGCCCACTACTGTGGACTCCAAAGGACTGTGACATCGAGCCAAGTAACTGTCGGCACAACCCTACATTACAGTGTTGAACACAGAAAATGCACTGTGGGCAACTGCCTTAAATGCAGACATGTTAAGTAGGAAAAAAATAAAACCCAACACTGAAATTCAGATGAAGCCAAGATTTTTAGATTAACCTTCTTCCTTTAGAAACCCGGTCATGTATCCCTACGGGTCAAAATGCTAGTTTTACCTGTTAACCATAACCAAGTGCCTAGGGTGTACAGCGTCTGATCACAGCGTGATGGAGCATTTGCCCGTTACAAACTCTGAAAGAAGAGTGATAGCCGCCTACTCTCTAACAATATTTCCTATGCTTGGACTCGAAGGGTTTAAGTATTGGCCGTTCTGGATACAGTGTGGTTTGTGACATCTGATAGGATCTTAAACCAGAATGGTATGGCTGTAGGCCATAAAATAAGGTATCAGAAAATAGAGAGCCAAGGAGATAAATTTTGTGAGTCCACCTGACCAATCCAGCTGAGCAGAGTGCTGGTTTCCTGAATCCCATGAAGCAGGCATGTAAAATATCTGTTTCTTGATGGGCCTGGCAGATGTGATGCCAGAAATAATTCTACTCTGATTTATTTTTGTAGCTTTAGCTAGTTCTCTATATTAAACCTACAATCCTAAAATAATTTTAGGGCCATTTATTTTTATGTCTACAAACAGTAGAGTTACCCAAATGTTAAAAGCCTATGCTCGTAGGCCCATAAAAGCACTGTTGATTAGATTGCAGTATTTCAGTTTTTAGTTATCAACAGTGACACTTTTGGAAAAAAATTGAGTACAATATACTTCTGTACACATAGCAGTGTTTTTAACCATTTAGTCAGTACCACGTACATCAAATAGACACCATAATAAAACAGAAATACATTAAACATACATCTGGAAGCACTTCGTAACTGACTTTTGCTTATGAAAACGACTGTACATAATTTCATCATTCACTTTAATTCAGTCACATGCTGCAGTCAATAGCTTCAGATAACACACTGCAATAAGATTCAAGCACAGATTTCTCCTTGTGTTAAATTCTGTGCTTTATCTGTCAGCCCACACTTGCCATCACTTGTGAGTCCCTAACGTGGCACCAGAGTCTGCAGCAGCGGTACTGGACACAGCAGAGACCTGGTGGGATATTCTGATTCACCTTTCAGAATGTCATTGCTGCATTTATCCTATATCACATTTTGTGGGGAGTTACTAATAGCAATTCTAGCAGCACCGAGCAGGTTACCCTGAAGCAGCTTGACCAGAAGCTGTAAGAGGAAACCAAATCTCACTTTCTGTTACCGGTAAATGGCAGGATATTTGCATGAGGTACCTGTTCTTTTCTTTTCACCCTTTATTTCTTGGGTTGAACCATTACCTCATAGACACTTCAGGATGAAAAGCTCCCACGTATGTACAGTTATTTTCATACTATATATTTTCCAGTTTCAGCCACAAAGGGTACATTTGCAGCAATAACAGAGACAAGAGCAGTAGATGTCGCAAAAAAACCCTACCGTAGTATGGCCGATAACATGGCCAGCAGAAGCTTGCTCTTAAAGGATATGTATTTTAAAAACCTTAGTTGGTATTAGCAAAGGAATACCAGTAGATAAATCCCACGAGCGGGCCATAAAACTGGTGCAATAATGCATGGCCATGCAATAAGGCATGGCCAATCTTCTTTCTACTTTTTAAGAACCGTGTCGATCAAAGAGTGGCTGAAATGATTAGCACAGCAGACAGACTATAGCTAAAAAAAATAGTTAGAACATTTAATCTACATCCATCTATACTGTTAAAATCAGAAAAAAACCCCAGTGAAATATCATGAGTCTCCATGACAGTGACAATTCCAGGGACACCATTGATTATCCCATTTTATGGTCGGTGGCTGTGCCTCAGTAACATATTTCCAATCTTTTCTTAAACTTGTTCAATTATAAACCAACCTAATACAGACTGATTCATAAACTCAAAACCACAAACAGTTCCTTGTTTAAAATATGAAGAGGCATTCTCTGACAGATGCTAGAGATTTAGTTAAGATTCAGTACAATAGAAGAGTTTTCCAAATTATCTACTACTCAGTGATCTGAAAATACTTTATAAATATTACATTATCTTAATTTCAGTGCTACAATCATTCGTTCAACAATCCAGGCAACTAAACAGAGGTATTCTTTTTACAAGTTGAGGAAACCAAAGCACAGAAAGACTAAACAAGTATTGAAAGAAATTACAAGATTTCTGTTCCAACGCTAGAAACAAACACAGAATTTTTTTTGAGTCCGAGTCTATGTTTTAATTTTCAGCTATGCTATTGTTTCCCTTTGCTTTGCTAGAGAAAACAGAATATTTACAGACTTCCTCTAAAAAAGCCACCGTATTAAATATAGTCTGGTGAGCTCTTGAACAGAAGAACATTGTCCCTTACAGACTGACTGGCTGGCCAGTCCAGCTGGCCTGGATGAAATTTCTTTCTTGATCATTTTGTTTATAGGATATATTTTGCTTTGGCACTTCTGCCACCTGCTCTTGTTTTCCATTACTCCATGGCTGTGTAAGCACTTGTCAGCTTCAGTCTACGCTTACCCTGAGAGCACAAAAATATTCTCTTCTCATAAAATAAACTTCAAATCATTCTTTCATTAGTCAAATTTGCTACGTTGCATTTTGTTGCTTTATAATGAAGACAGATGTTCAACAGGAATCAGGGTAACGGGATGGGTTCCATATAAGTCTAACCAGGACGAAATCCTAGAATGGTTTGGGTTGGAAGGGACCTTAAAGATCATCTAGTTCCAACCCCCCTGCCTTGGGCAGGGACACCTCCCACTAGATCATGGATATCTACCTCACCATCGTGAGCCCAAATAGAAAGTTTTTTGCTTTGTAAATGAAGATGCCGTACATGGCAAATCCTTATTAATTTGTGGTTATGACTGGCCATAGACAGGTTAATAAGCTCAGCAAGTGATGGAGTAAAACCAGTGATGGCAAATAACGCAGAGGACAAGAGCACCCTACACCCCACCCTCCCGCAGAGCCTTTACAAGTTGCTGCCCCAGGGCTAAACAGATGAAGCCCCATTGCCTACAGTGGTGGCAAGCGAGAAATGTTTTCTTGTTTTCCTCTTCCCCGGGGCTCTGGACCCTGTGTTGCCAAAGGAAGACAACTGCAGTAAGACTCAATGCAAAACAGCTGAGGGAGGCGTCTCCTGCTCCCCAGCTGCAGCAGAACTGCAGCAGCAGCAGCAAGACACTGGTTCAGTAAAACCACAGATTAAGAATGATTATCCTTTACTTGGGTTTGCAGTGATCAGCAAGGTTGTAGCCAAGAGGCGACATACTTTCACCATCCCGCGGTTCCCAAGGCGGAACCAGTCACGCTGCCGCTCTAGATGCCAACGCAGCAAACTCACACGTTCATTTTCAATGTGGCTTTGAGGTTTACTAAGAGGGACCGGTCAAAGCCTTGTTACTGTTTGCCAATAGAACAACGACGACAACAAAATCTCTTTCCTCCTCTTTAAATGCAGCTGTATTTTACTGCAAAGGAGGGGGAACTGAAAATAATTTTCTGCATCAGTATTATCAATTATCCAAAGCCCATTTGCACCATTATGACTTTAATGTTCTCCCAATAGAAATATAATTCTCATTATTTTTATTGGGTTTTATTTTTATATTGCTATTAAATGCATATCGCCAGATTCTCTGTTTTCTTAAACTACGTGGGCCAAATATCCAACCCAGTATGAAATCCTGACTTTGAAACCGTGCCCCTGGGCTTAGGCACGTATGCAACGTGCACAGTGGTGATGCTGAAATTGCTTAGGCATGGGATCGTTTATATAAATAAAGCTATGCAAACAAACATTCTGCTCTTGCAGAACTGTAGCCTTGAATTTCACCATAGCCACCAAAATGTACTGGGTAGTAATCATATGTCCAAACTATTCTCTTTCTAGATCATGAAGGACTAGTACTAGGGAGCAGGTAATGATCCCCTTCAGCACAGTTCGTTAAAACACGCTAAGCTCTTAACAGAAAAATTCTAAAAGAACAGGAACTGTTTGAGAACATGGATTATTTGATATTTTTCTATAGATATTTTCAAATCAAGACAAATCCCTCTTCTCCAAAGGTAGAAAGGGAGGGGGCAAAATAGATGCATTCCAACAATGGACAAATTACTGTTGTGATTTTGTTGTAAGAGGTAGCAGCTCTAGGCTTTTCACCTGGATGTGCATATTCAGTAAGTAGGGACACCCTCTCACAATCTAGTTTTTATCTGTTATAGTTAATATTAAGATGACATTCTTTTTATATATTAAAGCAAATGACCAGACATTACGGAAACAAACACTTTTTATTTTGAAGATATTCACCCGCCTCAAACCATAAGCGCAAAGCAGGCACTGGATGAGTAGGAAAATAAGTTTTCCAATGCACTTGCCTTGCTCTAAGTACACTCACTGAAGAAATCCAGAAATAATGTGTTTGGATGCAAAATTTCTCCTGCTCCGAGCCTCTTATTCATAGTATTCCTGAAAGCATAATTTACCAGGTAAGTCACTCTCTCACTCCTCCCTTGCCATTCCCTCTGGCCTGTTTTGTGTCCCTGCCCGAAGCCTTGGAGCCCAGTCTACCAGTAGCTGCTGACTGGGCAGCCTCCCTGGCTGCTGCTCCTTCTCCCGCCCGGCACACCGGTGCGGGGACCGCAGAGCGGCCCCGTGCCCACGCAAGCTCTCTAGACGAGCTGCTTTGGTCAACATGAATAATGGAGCTCCTGGGCTGAGTCAGGTCTGAGCAGGCTGGATAAGCCCTCTCCCTGGACCTACACGATGGTCCTTAAGCAGGCTCCCAATGTAATTTTAAACTTCACTTCATCATAATGATAGGCTACAAACGAGCCTCCTATGAACATAATAAGCACTGTGAAAAAGATAAACTACTTTAAGAAACTCTACGGCAAATACCAACTCTAAATGGGACATAAACCAGTAAGGCCACATATTCATCTGCCCCCTGAAATTGCCACTTGTGGCTGGCAAAGAAACTCTCACACGCAAGCAGGCATGAAAGGGTGGGTATAAAGGCTCCGCCGCTCATTCCTCCTTTTCAGTTTTACTTATGATGGAGTGCTCTTCCAATATACAGATTTATAAGGCTTCATTGTTTCACACAGTAGTAGCTGATGTATCAAACCTTTTATTTTTTTTTCTCTCTTTCTTTTTGCCTTACAATTCCAGCTCGAAGACTTCTGTTTGCCTTAATGAATTTTGTTTGCATAGTTGACTGGCATCAGGTTAAGCAGGTATTGAAATGTGATATAACAACCTAATCAACCGTTAACAGGTATAGAAGAATCCCTGACAAGGAACAGTCTGAAACCCGTTCATGATGAGATTCTTTCTGATAAGGGAAAAAAGAGAAGTGGAGGGCCAATTTATGCATAAATTGGTCACATTTTCACACCTAGCCCCAATTATCTAAAAAGGGTTTAACATTATATTTATATTGATAAGCTTAACAATGTTGAACCACGACTCTGGGATGATCTGTTACAATTCACATCCAAAGCGACCAGAAGGAATAATTGGAAACCCTCCAGCATTTCAAGAAATAGAAGCAGCCTTGAAAAAGATGAAAACTGCCGTACAAGGTCTGGCTTTTGCTGAAATTACAACATAAATTCCGAATGAAGGATGGCCAAGAATAATTCAACAATTACAAATTCCCCTCTAAAGACAGAGGGAATGCTACAAGATTAGAGAAATTGAGTCATCTCAAACGTCTCCAAATGAAAAAAAAAAAAAGATAATAATGACTACAGGCTGCCTGAGACATTTGATAGACTGTATCACTGATTGATTGCACAGGAGTTTTAGCTGAATAACCAGTTTTTATGCTATGAATATCAATAGTTGGCTACATAAATAGAGAGGACACTTGCCAAACAATTATGGAAATCCTCATACTCATCACCAGTGTGTAAGTTACCCTCAAGGTATATTAGACTGTCTTTAGTGGGCTACCATCATTTTGACATCTTCTCCAAGGCGAGAGCACCCATAAATGCCTAACTGATTTCCAGTACAAGCCAGGCCAGCAAGGCCAACCTGTCACGTGCAAGTATCTTAAACAATCAAAACCCAAATATCTGCCCTCAAACCCTGCTTTTACTGATGAGCTTGTGATTCCTCCTACAAACTGTTTGTGTTTTCCAGAATCAACTTGTACAATAAGGAGGAGGAAGTTCTCCCCTTGGTATTGCCTACAAGCAGCAGAAAGACCAAGGTGAAGCCATATGCAGGTTTTTAAAAATGTGTAATAAAGGAAGATAAATAATAACACCACCTATAAATCAAGGTTGTATTTTACAAGAGGCATCGAGATCATTTCCTTTTCCCCTCCTCCAAAATCTAGCAGAGAAGTACAAGTGTCAGTGAACGCTGGTGCTGGTTACAACACCCCATATGGTTGGCACCCCAGGTTTTATGGCAATGGCATTTATGAGGGTCCCGCCATCAGCCTTTCCTTTCCCATCCCCAGATGCTCGCGGGGCAGCCCATGCTGCTGGGCTCCCTCTTCAGGGATCACTCCTGCCTCTCCATCCCGTCTTCAGCTCTTCCCCACTCCCTCCCTTCCGCAGCAGTGGTCAGACTCAGGCTGAGCTCTGAGCTGACACCCTTTCCCAGCAACATTTACTTTTGCATATGTGGCTGAGAAGCCTTGAGCCATCACAGGTCAGGTCTATACTGAATCACCCTTGTAAATGATTTTTTTTGCTCCATGACAGGTCTAGAACAATAAAATAAGCTGCAGTTGAGCGAAGACAATCATTTTTCTCAAAACCACTGGTAAACTGGAAGATTAGAAAAGAAATCCTTTGAGGATGAAGACGCTGTATTTGTTTCAAAACATATTTTCGTTTAGATTAAAAGTAAATGAAAAAATAAACAAAACAAAGGAAATTTTAGAACAAATTCAAGTGAAAAAAAAATACCATTTTCTGTTTTGAAAACATCAGGATGAAACACTGCGAATAAAGACAGTGAAATGACATACTTGGAAAAAACAGGGGTGAAACGCTCGGGAATTTTCTGGATGTTTCTGTTACCTTTCTTCCTCTATGTGAATGGCTTAGTTCAGCCAAGAAGAATTTAACGATATTTTAGCATTGCAGGTTCTCTGTTTTTCATACAGAAAAATATAAAAAAGGATTCACATTAAAAATTTTTCCTCTGTTCTTCTTGTAAACCAACACATAGGGACTTACACAGCTGATCTGGGGAGGTGCTAAACACTCTCATCAACCATTGATGACAAATATGAAATTAGAGCTCATCTTTGGAGACAATGCTGATGACAAAGCTGAGTCCCATCCTGAAGCCAGCCACTGAGGTGTCTGTTATGCTGTTGCCCACCCACCCACTCCCAAGTCAGAAACAATAAGTCCTAATCAAAGCTATGTAGTTTCTTAGTGCTGGTAGCGATGGGGCCATAGCCCTCTCCAGCATGCGCTGATCGACACGAGCAACATCTGTCATCTCCGATTGCTCTCCCCCACCTCCCCAGAGATGATGTATGTGGAACATTTTGCTACCACGGTCCTTCCTAGTCTTGGAAGTCGCCCAGGTCCCTAGTGGGCTAACAGGGCTTTGCACAGCATCCAAGGATCAGATATATTCCAAATCACAGCCAATACTCCAGCGTCTTTTTAGCTGGGTTTTTTTTTTTTTTTTTTTTTTT
>VZSZ01010485.1:252884-343302 GCA_013398815.1 Ibidorhyncha struthersii
CAGAAAAGCGGCCCCGCCGCATTGCTGGGGAGGTGCAGAGGAGCCAGGACGTGCCCTGCCCAGCACAGCGAAAAGAAAAAAGAAGCTCCCTAAACTCCCCTCCTCCCCAAAAGGCAAAGCCGGATCAACAGTCGCACATCCTTCATTTGGCCCCACCATTTCCCTTAAGAAAATGTCACCTGTTGCCATTGCAGATTTAAACAACCGGTGCCCGCCGGTCTGTGCTTCAGCGACCTGCCCCCGCCAGCCCCCGCCTGCCTGCGCCTACTCTGGGGTGCCATAAGGGCTCTACGGACATGCCCTGCTAATTTCCCTGGCGCAGGGCTCATATTCTGAAGCCACAGCCTAGCTACTGTTGGAGAGAGATTTAGGGGGAGTTAAAGGACCCTTCAGGAATGCCCTTTGCTCATTCCTGCCCCACAGGTTACTGTTTACACTCTTAAAAACGGAGTCCAACATACAGGTAAAGTATTCCCGCTCTGGTTGCCTGGCCAAGCTCAGGAGTACCCATAATGAAGCAAGGACATGAGGTTTAAGATCATGTGTTATGCAAAATGTTGAGGTTTGTTTGTTTGTTGGTTTGGTTTGTTTGGTTGTTGTTTTTTTTTAAAAAAAAAGAACAAACCCAGAGACTTTGAAAAGTGAAATAAATACATGGGCTGCCAAGGAGAGAAAGATGTAAGTTGCTGGGTATGAGCTCGGCACTGGCGAGTTCAACACGCTCACCCAGCGGCGTGGAGGGCTGCGAGATCAGGGATGTTCTATGCTAAACAAAACTCGGCCAGGGTTTGTGTCAGATATTACCTTTCAACTTTGAATTTTTGCAATTAGTAAGTTTTTGTTCTCCTTAAAAGAAAACCCAAACAGCAACAAACTTCATGGATGCACCTGTATTTCACGTTCAGTGTACACTACTCATACTCGCAGGAGCACAACTACAGGTGCAATTTTTAAAAATGCTGCAGATATCTGGGAGAAATAGAGGTGGGTGAACGTACCAGTTACCTTGCAGAAAGAGCTCAGAATTTGGTAGTAGAGGACAGTGGATTCTGGGGGGAAATTCTTATCCTGCAAGTGCACGTGAGCAAAAGACCCACATCTCCAGTCTTCAGAGGAGGGGGTAGAGAAGAGGGTCAGTGCCCGGCGCAGCAGGTCCTGGGGCTGAAGGAGGGGAGTGAACGGCTCCCAGCATGGCAAGTCACCGGGATCAGCTGCAGAATTCGAAGTCACAACTAAGCTGGAGGGAGGAAGTTTTCCAGAGGCTGCACTGAGAGAGAGAAACGAGCTGGAAAGCCCAGTACGAGATGCACAGCGCTCCTGTCACCAGACACACAAAAGACCTGTTTTTTCCCCTGTGCTTTTAAGCAAAGGGCATTCAGTTCAGAGAAGCAATGCCACAGTGACTGAGATCACAGGGATTAACAGTGCCTGCCCTGAAGAGCACAGAAATTAGCTCATGCGTTGGGCTACAGAAAAGGACAAGAGGACTCGGCAGCCCCGTCTGCGAGTGCCAGGGCGCTCCTTCCTTCGAGGAACATAAATATTGCAACCGTATCTGAGGAGCGCACGGTTCCCCTCAGCATCTCTGTGAATCAGGGGCACCGTTGCCATAATCAAGCAGTCAGCCTGCCTCTCTGAGCAGAGATTAGACCACTGCCACAGCAAAGTTTGACACAGTTTGGAGAGAAAAACAACAGAATATTTGTTGCAATGCCATACGGCATCTGTATTAACATGAGCAAATTATTTTGGTAGGGATTCAATTTCATAAATGTGGCTTCAAAGGCTGTTCCGTGAGCACTATAATGTTTTTTCCTTCTCACCAAAATGAATAAAAACTTTACGATATGTTCAGCACAGTACTTAAGTATTTGTTTTGTTAATTTCTTAAAACAAATTGGATTCCCAGTAAATACAAAACTTGGACAGCTGCATTAAGCAAGCAGTGGGGAAGCAATCTCATAATGATTATCATGCAGAAGCGCACTACAGAAGAATTCCCAGAATTTCATCCAAACTGTTATTTGCTCTATTATAAACCTTCTATAAAACCCAATATAAAAATTCCTGAAGGAAGAGAGAGCATTTTTAAATATTTGCAAATGCCCTCCAATGATTAAAGAAATGTGTGAAGGATGAGATGTTAACGAACGACAACAGAATTAGGAGATACGGTCTTTTCTCCTTGCTTTATTGCACTGAGAGGGAATCAGAGCAGTTGTAACCATTTTCCTTCCAGCTGAAAGTTTGTGAGGCCAGACCACCTAGCTTTGGATCACGAACCCTGCGGGGCTGACTTGTCCCCGGTTCCCACACGAGCTGACACCGCGCACGGCAGGTCTGGGGGGCTCTACCCCATGGTACCCCTCGTTCCCACGACTGAGGCTCTGGGATTTCTGCCATCAACAGGTGTTGGGGTGAAATTATTAGAAATGCTAGTCTTGTGGTCTCAAAGAATAAGAGCATGTGGGACGAATGAATCTCAATACCAGCCTGTAGTACCCGGGATTTTGCATAAGGATTTTTGTGCACTTCTTTATCTAAATTTCTTTATCTACGGCTGCAGGGCAGGAGGAGACAGGACTGACTAATGCTCACCTGGTGTTCTCACCAAGCGTACAGGTACTGACGTACAGACCTGCACTGCCACAAGAGCACCACATCTGGACAGCAAACTCCTCACCTGCTGTCTCTTACCTTTTGCACGGAATTTGTCTTTCAGAAACAAAATAGCTGTGCACAGCAATTTTCATAATGCTTCAAGGGGACTCGTAAGCTTTCTGCGGTGATATATGAACTCCCTCCCCTTGGTGCTGCCAGGAGGGAGGTCAGCAAGGAAACATCCCGGTCAACTGATTGGGTTAGAATATCCACAACTCTAATTAGCATTTATTTAACCTTGGAAAAAAAAAATCCCATCGTAAAGCAGAATATTATTAAAAAAAATTAAAAATAAAACCTGTCATCCCATGGAGCAGCCTTTTGCGGATTGAACAGCTAAGGCAGGCTCCCAGGAAGCAGGGGGTTGGGATCTTTCCAAACAAAAAGATTCCGCCAAAAAATTGAAATCTCTCTTCTGTGAGTAACTAATTAGACTTTGACAAGTCTTATAGCCATTAACAGCCCTCTGCAGGCCTCCTCAGGGCACATTTGCACATGCAACGTTATTTTGGCGAGCCGGCAGCCCCAGGGAAGGAGGGGCAGTGCCCATGCGAGGCGGCAGCACCCGGCTGTGCCTCGGGCAGTGTAAAGCTGGTGCTAATGAAGTGGCCTCCCAGAAGAGCTGGGTGCAACACCATAGTGACGCTGCTCCATGGCCAAAGGTTTCGTCTGGGATAGCTCAATGATTTGTGCTCCTTTAGCGTTTTGTTCTCACTATTCTGCCTAAACCAGTCCTATTCCACCCTGGCCCCGTGGTTGAGTTGAAGACAACCGATAGATCTCTCCTTGTCTCTTTTGCTCTCCCCAGTGGTCACTGCCACACGGACTCCTATAAGCTCTTGGGAAACGAGCAATGTCCAGCTCTTACAGTCCTTCACCCACACACAGGCTGAATGGGGACTCCACAGGCCACCATGCAATGGCTTCACAGACTTCATACACCTATCACCTTTGTGGCACCCAGCTGACATCAGAATACACAATTTTCAACCCACTCACCGTGTTACGACAGACGGTCTTCTGAAGCTTGTACTCTTCCCTTGAGGATTTAAGAGCACAAGCCACCACGTGGATGTGACATCTGATCATAGCCAGCAGCAGAGGTAACTGTCTGCAGGATGTGGAGCCATCCAAGTCCCACACTTGCTCACGTGCAGACCCTATAAAACATAATCCTAAAAGAGTGTATACACGGAACAGGAAAAGCCTTCTCATTTCTACTAGCATAGAGGACATGCCCTTTTTTACACAGAGAAGGCTGCAACAACTGATGAGTTTCCCCATTTCTCAGCCTAGGAAAACAAAGCAGATGTTTCTGCGGTGAGCAATCAGGCCACCAAAGGGAATGTCCTGCATTCCACCTCCATGCTGTCAGGGGTGGAGAAGAAGGACAAAGCATGGCCAGTGACCACGGAGTAAATCCAGGACAATACCATCAAGTTATTAAGTACCCAGCATTATGAAAGCAGTATACTAATTTACCCACAGGTTAGAAGTGTCTACTGCTGTTTCATTAAGCAGTAATTCTTGTAAATTTGAGAGCATAACTGTAATCAACCCTAAGGGCATGGTGTTTCTATTGTCACTGTCACTAAACCCCATACTTATTCCCACATGGTACGAGGTATATTTAATTTTCTCACTCACATACAACCTGGCTTCTTGCAAATTTATAAAAAAAAGTTCAAGAGATAGCGTTCCCTTCCAGAGGCGTTTTTGTACCTACAGACATACACCAAGGCAGAAGGGCTCCATGCAGCTCCAAGTAGAGGCACGTGCCGGGGCTGCTCTCCATCACAGCTTCAGGACACCTCCCTGCCACCTGGGAAAACATGCATTTTTTGGAAGCACTAAAACCCCCAAAGACTGTTACTAGGTTAGAGACACCTAAAAACTACTCAGCGGCTCAGCCACAGCTTTTTAAATGTTGGGCCTGATTCCTGGTTGGGGTTTGCACCTTGTTCAAGCTGATGAAACTTTCTTCATTTAGCTAAGTTACACTACAGTCAAGTGGAAATACTAGACAGATTAATGCAATCCATGTTTTTTGTTTTTTGGGGGTTTGGGTTTTTTTTTTTGCTTTACTATAAGCATTACTTAAAAAAACAGTGTGTAATTTTCACCCCTGGATCCCTAAGTACCGCCTGTCTTCTGTATATCTATTTTTAAGAAAGTAAATGCTGCAGCCTGAAACTGTCCATACTGTTCTGTAAGCCACAGTACCAAGTCAAGACTAACCAAATAAATGAACAAATAATAACGGCTTTTTTGATACCAGCTTATGTTTACACTGAACTATTATTTCAAATGATGTTTGATGTTTGCTACTATACAACTGTGGATTTATACATATTGTAACATGCAATAAAAACTAATGTCAAAGAATAAAGGGAAATACCTCAGAGATGATGCATTTTTTCCACCCGAGTGAAACGTCTCCAGACTTACTAGTGGTAAAGTGAAAACTGTGTAAAGTATCATAAGAAATGAAAACAAAATGAGGAAATCCCTTTCATTTGTGCCTTCCCTCTATCAATGAAGGTTTCTTACTCTTTGGGGATATATTAGCCATCAGGGAAAACTGATCTTGTATTTGAAATAGAAACAAAGCAAACTTACCATTAATGCAAAATGACAATGGTTTTAATCTCTGAAATATACTGAAAATACAAAAAAAAACATTTTGCATGATTTATCAGAATCATGCATCTGGCAGAAGAAAGGATAAAATAGAGGAATCTTCCACGAGGCATCGCATTTCAGAGGAAGCGTAGTGCAAGATTACTGTGTGTGCTGTCTCCATCTAGAATGCTTTCTTTCCACGGAGTCGTAGCCACCTAGTATTTTAAATTCCTCACACTGCATCAGGGTTATGGTACTATGTTACAAAGTTATTCAGAAACCTGATTGGCCATGTTCCTGCAATACATTTTCCTAACCCCAAGATAAAGATCCATGCATCTCTTTACCCTTTAAACAAAAAAGCTATTGTAATAGCATGTAGTGTGATGCATGGCATGAATACCAAAACATGTACATGCACTGCTAAACTGTTTAAGTATGGAAGAAGTAGTGTCTAATAGCATCAGGAAATTGAAATTTAAAAATTTTTCTCACTCACTTATTTGATGAGAACTGGGCTGCTGACAGGTGAAGCAGAAAGTCATTTTTCAAGTTAAATGCCAAGTGGTTATATAGCATAATATTCAGTCAAAATTAACCACCTCACTGCTGCATTGACATACAGCATATTTAATGGCAACTGTTTCTGCAAAGAAAACTATAGACCTTGGGGAGTTCTAAGAAAATGGAAAGAAAATCTTACTAATACTTCTGTTACTTGCTTGAAACAAAGAACGATAGTGTGCCCTAACTCATTGCAGAGAGAACAAAACATAACTATTTGTCAAAATTATAAATACAATTTTTTTAGACTTTTCCACATGCAGATTGCATATTTTAAGTCATCAGATGTGCATACCTAATTTATGAACCAGTTTGAATCCACAACACAATTTAGGCACAGAAGAAAGGCTTTTTGGAGCATTTCAAAAAGTTCTTTGCAGTATCTCAGGCACAGTCCCAGGGACGTGGTCCTGCAAACCCATGTCTATGAGCTTTTTGGACTGTTACTATCACCCCTGAGGACTGTACACAGCGCACCTTCAAGACTATGGATTGAAGGCACAAATCTCTCTCCAGTGGGAGCTTTGTTTAAATCTTCTGGATTTAATCTGGATTTAATCTTTAAAGCACAAAACAGTAAAATATATTTTGCATTCTGAATGGCTTTTGAAGTTATGGTAGGCTGACTGCGTAGCATAGCTAGCCCTTAACCCTGGAACAGGCACTCTGGTTGAGGGATTGTGCTCATTAACTCTGGGTTTTTTCATTTGTTTTTTTTTTGTTTGTTTTTCAAAACTGTTCTTTGCATGCAAAAACTTCTTACTGGGATAGGCTACGAGGAAGCACATTTCTTCTTGTTATGCCAAAAAAACCCTGACCCATACAAAGAAAGCTTTATTGCCCAAATAATCAGAGTGCATAAAAAGTAAATTCAGAGATAAAGGAAGCATAAAAGGGCAGTAAATATAATTTTTAAATGAGAATAAACTCCTATGCATAATAGCAAAACAGAGGGAACGGCAGGCAGTGGCACACTGAAAAACATTAACTTCTTTTGGTAGCCTTTCCTCATAAAAATTTACACTATAGGTGGTAAAATTAGAAAGGAGCAGAGCAGAAAAGAACACCAAGGAAATAAGCATGGATGATATTGCTGGCTTTTCAAGAACATTTAAGTTGTATTTGGATTTTCCTCCCCTATGCCCCGAAGGGCCAGGCAGAGACCCCAGTGTGCTCTCCCACCACCGCCAGTTTGGATGGAGGCTGGGGGTGAGCCCCTATGGACAGGCCCCCAGCAATGAGTCCCAAGAGAGCTGGGCAATGGGAAGCATCACGGGAAGGGACAGAGAAAACACGTGGGGTTTGGGTGTTCCTTCTTGTGCCTCCCTTCTAACAGCAGCTGGGCTGCCAGGAGGCCCAGGGAGCACCGGGAATATCTTGAGGATAAGCAGAGCTGGAAATTCAGAGATCTAACCCAAAGAAAGTCCTCTAAAAGAAAGGCAGAGACAAACTCTTAAGGCCAAAGATCTGCCTGTCCCTTCTCATCAGTGAAGTCAGGCTTCATAAATGAGTATATTGTGAAGGGAGATTATTAAAGAGAAAAGCATAGATGGCTTTTTGTATATATCAAAATTCTTTCTTCTACCTTGACAGGATCAAGCAAATAATTCCTCAGAAAGTCACAGAGCTATTCAACAGGTGAACAGCTGCCAAGACAATTTGAAAACTCTACATTATGGTCCATCATGTAACTCATGTTTGCTCAGTAAATATTATTCTCTTGGGACATCTCATGCAGAGAAACAGATGCCAGTTGATGACCCAACCTTTTCCTGGTCTTTCACTATTGTTTATGTAAAAGAAATACAGGTAGATATTTATAAATAGAAATTACTCAAATCTCACCAAAGTGATGTTTCCTTATGCTCCTCTCCTCTTCTGTGCAACATATCTGAGGTTTTGCTGGTTGAGCTCCAGGGAGAGGCTGTGGGGGGAGGAAGGGGGCTTNAAACCCATAGATTTGTATAATTTTTACTAGAAAAAGATGTATTGAGCTGGCAGAAGCAGTAAGATGAAGGGAAATCATGAAATTCTTCACAGTATTATATGAAAATTGTCAAAGTGTTGGGATGCCCTAATCATCCACGAGCCAGCTGAAAATAAAGTGTATTTATACTGGAATTTTTCAGCATCTTTGGACAGTAGCTTAGCTTTGTTATAAGTCGTAATGTTCCACAAAATACTGTTTATTTTATCTTGTCATAGAATGCAGTAATAAAAGAATTGTAAATGTATCTTATTTATCAGCGTGTCTGCACGTTAGGGTTATCACAGGAGACATGGGTTGTTTTTCCTTGAAGGAACTGAAATGTCTAGTGGTTACTTTAGATGAAAACAGGAGCAACAAAAAGCACTACAGAGATATTCCTCCTGGTCGTTGAATGTGATGCTTCTTACCAATTATATCTTACACACAGTTATTAGAATATGGTTTAAGGGGTTTTGTGACAAAAAGAGAATACATCTGAAATGCACACCATTATTAGCAGTACCCAGTAACGTTCTATTGCATGTTGGAATTTATGTAATAAAAATGTTAAACAGCCTGTGATTGGATTTGTTTACAGGATCTAAAGAGGGGAATTGGGATGAACCCATGAATAACTTGCCTTGGAGGAGTCTTTTCTAACTGGATACGGATGGATTGGACCTGGAAAAAGACTGATTCAAAGTGACTGTAAAACATTATTCACTTATATTATTACTTGGAGTATACTGACTATCACGAGTAGGTTTCTTCATGGTCAATCAATATTGCCCGTGTATTAGAATATTTTCAGCGTGAGTCATGGAACCTGCTCTTGCAGAAAAAGTGGAAGAAAAGGAAAGAAAGCACAGGAAAAAAGAATCCCGTGATAATCTCTCCAGAGAGTCGGCACGGAACCAAATTACCCACCAGAGAGCACTGGCTACAGAACCCATCCAAAACAGGCAAGTGCGATGCGGGAGTGCTCCCCAGCCCTGGCCATCCCAGCCCCACATGCTGCTGCGTCCCAGGGCTTGCTCCAGTGCACCAGGGAGGAACTCTTACCTGTGAGGCAGCTTTGCCAGAAGCATTTCACATTTTGAAGGCACCTCTCTTGGGAAGACACACTACAAGCATCCACCACGCCATCACTTGGTCCTGCCTCTGACCATCTATTCTCCTTCCCTTGTATTTTACTGACCAGATATACCCAACTATGGTCATAAAACTTTAAAACTCCACTGGCACATTAGTGATCCTGACTTATACACGTTATTTCTGCTGCGATATTTGTAAGCAGGAACCCTCAGGATTTTTATATCATTGCTATTTCAGTTAAGCAGCTCAAAGTTATTTCACTAGAGTTGATATTAAATTCTGTAGCATCAACGCCTCTCTGTGTGGATATAAAGATGTGTACATATATGAAGAATTTCTGCAGAACAATTAGCACTTATTAAAATCGATTGTTTCTTATAATTGGATGAGATGACTCTAGAGATTAAATAATAGGCGAAAAAATTCTAAAATGACAAAAATGAAAACTATAGAGAGGAGAGAGTGTTACTTAAAGGCAGTGCCCTACTCCAGAGGCAATATGACCATGTTTTTCCTCCCAGAAAGCAGGGAACAAACTTTTGGATGCATAACACCATTTAGTAGTAAGTTAAGAAAAACATATTCATTCAGCAATGCTTAATGCCTTAATTTACTTTCAGTGTACTTTGAGACAGTGAAATCTGTATTTTAAGATTTGATAAAAAGCTAAAATGAACAGAATTTTCTAGTGACAGAACTAAAAATTGGGCAGGTACATTAGCACGATCACTAAGTGAAGGACGTGTCTCAAAATAAGTTTGCGATGATAATTTTCTTAATTCAGCATATATATGTGGTTTGTGCTATCTGACTAGAGATAGAGGTTGATGTTAATGTCTGACCACTCATTTATTTGTTCTTTGAAATGTTCTTGCCCAATAAGATTGTTATTTCCCAGCGCTAATTATATCATTACCTATAAATAATTTAAATCAAAGCAAGACTAACAACACATAAATGTTGTACCACTGGGCCTTCAATAACGCATTTTTCCCCATCATTAAAGTCTAAAGATATGGAAGTAGTAAGTTACTCTAAAGAATTAATAAATGTAAATGCCGAACTTCTTGAATTTACAACCTTAACTGTGTCCCTCATGCTGTTATATGTCAGTGATGTACAAGTGTATCGATATATATGATTATTACTGCTGGTTTAGTAGGTTGCTTTAAAGATATAGAGTACCTTTATATCAATCACTTCTTCAAAAAGAAGACTTTCTGAGTTGTAGGTCTTGTGCTGACCTTTCAAAAGAGTAACTGTTTTACCCATAAGGAGCTTGGTCAAGAAAACACCATAGTAATGATTTTTCTTCTTCTTTTTTGAAACTATAACTTAAATAAGAAAATCACCATCAAAATCTCCTGATTAGCTCCTCTTCTCCTCCCTCTATTGTGAAAATATACTGATTAGCTCCACCACACATCCTACTCCAAATAACGCTGCTGTCAGTTTTAAGACTTGCACTTCATTAACATGCAAGCAGTGCTCTTGGATTTTTTAAAATTATCATACCTGGGTGGAATAATGGGAATATAAAGCATTTAGGAAAAAAACCCAACAACCCAACAACAAATAAAACAAAACAAAACCAAAACCACCACAAACAAAAACCCCGAAACCCACAAAAACCCTCAAACCTCAAACAAATGCTACTGCAAAAATATACAATATCAATGGGGTTTTCTTCTCCCTGGAAAGTACTGCCATGTTGTTTCTGGCTTATGCTTAAATGAAAAGAACGGGTCAGGGATACCACAAAGTAATTTAAAGGACTTACACTGCAATACATAGGATTGCCCACAGCTACACCTTGCAATCACCCAGTTCATATTTTAGGTCCTGACATAAGAGTTCATAGTATTTTACAATTCTATGTTCCATGTCAGTGGCTGACTGTGGAGTTGAATATCAGTCCTATTTAAATCTGCAAGAAAATAGCTGCAGGTGACATAACCTTTCATGTAGTACCACTGTGTACATATACAAATAATTGAGGCTCTTGACCCTGTCTACGCACATACAACTGTAAGTACAAACTTGACATTTTGATACTGCTTGTAGCCTTTCCCGTTGTTATTTTCTGTTTCAATAATCCATTGCAGGTAGAAAAATGAAAGAAGGAAGCATGAATGATTAATGCTGTCAAGCTAAAATAATGTATTTAGAAAAATCTATAAATCTGTTATTTGTGGCATTTTAAAACTAAACACGACACTCTTCGGTGCCATTCAGCCTATTTTACAGCAGATAAATGTAAACGTTTTGCAGAAACAATGGCAGCATAACCCTTTGAACACTGGTTTTGGCACCAAAAGTTAAAGGGATTGGCTGTAAACTTCCATGTGTAAGTGAATACTGAACATAGATGAATATTCATACAGTGCTATTAATATTTAATATAGACTTATGACGCAAAGTGAATGTGAATAAACTGCTGTTCTTATACAACCTGCCAGCCTTTACCTTCCTGACTGTGTCCACATGTGGACTACGGCCTTATCGCTACTATTTTTCCCAGCTTGCCTCTGTAAACTGACTGGTGTCTGGAACGACGACATTCTTTAAAATATTTGGTACACCCACTTTTCTACCAGACAGGACAATGTGCCTCTTTAGACATTAGATATAGATCAGATATATACATTCATATATATATATAAATATTTTGCTCTATATTTAGTAGTTGCCATTAAAATTTGAACCAATAATGGAACAGCTGAACACCCGATGACTGAACTTGGATAGCCAGAATTTTTCTTAGACCATTTTTGTCTTCAAAAAAAAATTGTGATGGAAGAACAAGTGCCACATTTGCCCTCCTTTCCGGGACCAGCCCTGCACACCAGCCTGGCCCTTATTTCACCAGCAATGCAGGTCCTTACTGTGCACCAGCTCTCCCGACGGCGCCGCTGGCCGGGAGCTGGGTACGCACTCGCAGTCCCAGGCTGCGGACAATTCCCCGTGGGTATCCTAAACATACGATAAACTATCGATGCCACCTGTGTTTGAATGAGATCTTCACAGAGCACAGCAGATGTTAAAATTATATCAGCCCCCCAATCAGCACTTCTGCTGTTTTCTTTCACCTCTGAAATGACAGTCAGGCAATCAAGGCAAACGTTAGTGTATAAACAAGATATTCTCTTTTAAAGTAGTTAGGGGCCTTTCATGCTAACAAGATGTTTTCTCACTATGAAGACAAGAGAGTACAACAAAGCCGCAGCTATCTGCTAAAATGTCTTGGAGATGTTACATTTGTTAGGTGCTCTAGCAAGTCATTTAAAATTAAAGTTAATTAAATTAATGTGATATTAGCCCAATTGTTTCACTTGATAAATCTGTAAAATCCAAAGCGTGCAGCTGAAGTTTCAGGAGACAAGTGAATTAGTAATACATGTAAATGATCATAGTTTGCAGATTCAAAAAATAATTAAAGCAGATCTATAGCTTGCAGCAAATTTCACCTGAAGTCACAGCAACTGAAGTGCTCCTTATTGCTAAAGATCCATACTGCCCTTGAAGTCTAACTTCAGTTTTAAGAGAAAAGTAACGATACTTTCCATTATATTCTGTCCCATTTTGCATACATTATTTTCATCTCCGCTGTGCTCCTTTACGGTCAAAAAGTCTTCTTAACTGTTTCCTTAAGACTATGTATTAGATCTCACCTGTGCAAAGACCTTCTCACCTACTAGATGCTGCTTTCTAAGATAAGTACTTTGCAACTGTTTCTCCAGTTAAATGCCTGAAGAAATTATCATCACTAATTCATGCAAAAGTTAGAATTTTACCTAAGTCATGCCAGGTAAAAACTGAAAAGAAACATACGTCTTTGAAAATCAAAATCAAATTATTTTATACCGTGGAAAATATTAATTAAGATAAAACGTTACAAAAATTCAAAGTAAATACATATTGTTGACAGAAGAAATTAGTTTCCTATATAAGCAAGTTTATATGGTGGCCTTTTAAATTCAGAAAAAGACTTACAATTATTTTTGTGATTTTCTCTATCTTCAATTCGGAGAGCTGTGTTTCCCAGGACAGGTTTCTCTCTGTACTGCTGTTAGTGCATTCAGTTGCTATTTAACTTCTCAGACCAGAGAGTGAAACCCAGAATAAGAACTGCCATACATAAGGATAAAAAGCAACATAGGCAAAAGGTTTTGAATTAAGTTTGCAATTGTAGTCGAATGGAGTGCACGCAAAGTACAGAAACTTGCTTAAAGATGCTCACTTCATGCAGCCAATGAGGTTTAATAATTTAAAATTAACTAAACTCTTTTAGTGTAAAATGTAATGGCTCTGTCAGAACCAAGGTGCAGAATGCTAATTTAAGATTTTAAATAATAATTCTGAATAAATGGAAACGTCATTAAAAGGAAGATTTTTTTTTATTTTAAGTGCATAAAGGGACACCTTGAATTAATATAAGCCATTAAAGATACTCCTAGATCGAGCAAAGACTTACAAATGTCAAAACCCTGAGTGAGAGAGAAAGAATTTAGCTCACAGTTGAAATATTCTGGGTCATAAACATGAACATGTTCATATTGAAAATACTGTAAAACTCATATGTATATTTTGCAAATCATAGAGTTTGTAGGGAAGTATCCATATTTTTGCAGGCAGTATTTTTTGAAAGATAAGCCCCCTTCTGGAAATTCATCTATACGCACATCAGTGCTTGCCATCATTGCCAACCACTCCTTTGGGGGATGTACAGGAGGGTCAGCGTGTCCCCTGCCAGTGCTTGCGGGTCATGGCAAGCCAGTGCCAAGTGTACCAAACAAAAGATACGGTTGGGTTTGTTACAGCTGTAGACAAACTCTTTTCCTAATGTTCGGATTAAAAAAAAATTAGGAAATGGAGTGCAAAACGTCAGAAAGGTTGAGGAGTCCCCGTGGCAGAGGTTAGCTCACGGCCCTGCTGGGGGATGTATAATGGAGACTCCTGCTCCGCAGCAGAGTGCCAGAGAACAGCACTCTGTAAGAGTGGCTCCTGCTTTGATGGCAGCACTCAGGACAGCCTTTCTTGTGCTTACAGCAAATCTAGGTTAGAGTTGCAATCAATATCAAGACTTAAAAATTGAAAAAACTAGAAATTAACATCCCATGAAGACAGAAGCCCAACAGAAATGGGTGGCAGAAGCAAGCCAAAGCCCTCAAAATGCTGTTTCTGTATTGCATCTTCTTTTGTCAGAAACGTAAAGCACCGTCACACCACAATGATACTCTCACCAAACATCCATTGTTGCCTGGCCACAGCCTTTTCACTGGTGCTGTGCTACAGGCCTCTGCCTAATGCACCAACAGGGCTTGAAAAGTGTCTGTGAATTAGAAAACAGAAGAGATATTACCTTTTAATTGCACAAAGAAGCAAAAAAATCCATTTTGTACAGAAATACACGCACCTTACATGCAGAACAACTCACTCCATGACCGGGCAAACTTCTGAAGCTAATTTCTTGTGACTTTGCATGTCATGGTGAGACTTTCCACTGCCTAATGAAGTGTGAGCTCCCGCCTGGGCTGTTGGGAGACCTCCCTCCCATGTGGATTCTCCAAAGCCGGTCCCTCAGTAGGGGCATTAGTTTTCATTTCCTTCTCCTACCACCTGCTTACCTTCACATGGCCTTTGGGAACCTGCTGCTTCTGAGGCTTCCACTGCTCTGTCAGAAATGGACTTATCATCACAAGTGTCTGCATCATCTGAATAAAGATTTACATTTAGCTATTGGAGACCAGGAAGATGCCATACACACACAATATTGCTGAGAATCAAACTACTACGCTCAATTCCAGTTCTAACTCTTTCCACAGAACCTCTCTCAGGTCTTTCTGGTCTTTGTTCTCACCATTTCTGGATGTGGGAACACTAACCCTACAGTACCATATGCACTTCTTTTTTATGATGTTAGTGTATGTCAGTGTAAGTGTGTAGACTACAGATTGCTCTCCCCACTTCTGCGATAACCTTTTATTTCTGGCTTCAGCTAATAAGCTTCCACACATTATGTGGTCATAGGAAATGCAAAGACATTTGGAGCAAAACCCTGGAGGACATGAAGAGGACCTCCTTCTGCGATACTGAAGTTTTTGGATTAAAGCCAAAAGGAATGGCTTCTTTGCTAATGAGAGGTAAAGACTCAACTTGTGCCACGTCCAAAGGGTTCACATGTGAATGTCATTCGTTCCATACATGGAATAATATTCAAATTCATGTACAGTAGTGCATTTTAAGTGAAGGTTCAAGCCCACAGTACTGCACAGCATGCAAGGATTCTGCTGGACTGAAAGACAGCAGGAAACAAATGCACCCATCTGGCCACATAAATCAATCACTGAAATCTGAAGATACACCCACAAAAGGGAAAAAAATGATTAATAGATCTGTGATGTGTAAATTTTTATTTAACTCTAAAATCACACTAGAAATCGCTTTTTTGAAGAACACCACGTCAAGGACATGAGGACTTTGTACTAGCGAGAATCTTCTAAATCTGTCAGAAGAGGCAGGGTAGATTAAAAGTATATAGTGAGTCTGGAAGCAGCAGCTGGAAGGGTGGCAGTCGCTGCTTTTATGCCATTCCTACCCGTGCACGGTGGATGTGTGCCACCCAGCGCCGGACACCACGGCAGGCAGTGCCGCAGCCCCACCTGTGAGCCACTCGCCCCTTTTGGCCTAAGCGATTCCTAGGGACTAAACAACACATTAATTTTGCTCTGTACCTAATCCTCTCCATAGGTTCAAATCCTCACTGCAGCATAGTCTCTGCTGCAGAACGACACGCTCTGCTGGCAGCTCAGGACTAAATATGCAAGTTGCATTTACTGCAGGCAGGAAAGCCCCCAAATATTTGAGAAGGCAGGCAGGATACTCTGCACAGAGCTCAACGGCAGAGTTCAGCACGCTTCTCCATCCGGTCTCAAGCTGTTTTTCTGGCAAAGGGTCATATCTGGGGTAAATCCTTTTGAAAGAAGACTTCTAAACTGAGAGCTTGGAGGAGGCACTCCTGCATCTTCTGGCCATGATCTCCCTGCCCACTCCATCCGGCACGTGGGACATTTCTGCACCTTAGTTCTACTGACACACCTTAAAAAAAAAAGTGTTATACTAGATCTACTCCCAGGCACATTTTGCCATTACAAACGCAGTGTTTTAGCTGACTTTGGCTCATGGTTCAAGCACTAGCTCCTCAGAAGCCACCTACTTCAGAGACAAGCTGGGTTCTCATTAGTCACTTGCTAAATGAAGCCCTGACATTCAGTCTGTAGCACTGAGAGACAATATCTTACAGCTTTTGGGTTTTATTTCAGAAACTTTGGACAACGTTTTCAACTCTCAAAAGGATATTTTCCTGCCAATAACATGCTGATGCCTTTTCAAGCATCTTTGTGGATCACTTGGGAAGGAACGCAACCACGCACTAGAACATGGATGCGGCTGAATCCTTTGACACCATTAACAAGTTTTGTCATTCCACAGGAGGGTAATTGCCTCCACTACATTTCAGGACCAGAAACAGCCATCTTAATCTAAACCAGCCTGTCTTACCAATGGGAAGGCCTTGAAAACACGGTCTTTTTAAATTGGCTGACACAAAACTCACCCCTATCTCTATCAGCATTGCAATAAATAAATGATTACAGTCAAAGTACCGCCACTATTGTTATTAGCAGCCTGCAAGCGAAAGTTGAATCAGAAGAACACTGAAGAATGAAAAAAACTTCTAATGTTCATCTCTATTTCAAGTCAGACTAATTCCACTGGAGAATGCATTATATACTCACCAGCACGACGTCTCCAACCTTGGTTCCTGTCACTGTGGGCATCCTATTTACAATCACCACCGCATTTTTTGTTTGTTTTTTTGTCTCCCTTTATTCACTGACTTCTGCAAACCTTTGGGAGAAGAAATGAAGACTACTATAGCAGCTTTTAAATTGACTCTTATATTAAGAATGTTATGTTTTTTATATCCACTCTGAAAGGGTAATATGAAACTTATGAAATATTTACTAAGTGTGATGCATAAACAACAAATCACCTCTTTTCCATTAAATATTTTTTGTGAAAGATATTTTTAATAAAATACTGCAGCTTGCAATTTAATTACAATGAGTAATTAAAACTTAGAGGATAATCATTTTTGGCAAAAAGTCAGTTTTTGTTAAAATTTTAAGATAGAAAAAAGATGCATATTACGACCATAATACTGTTAGTAATTAAGATAAATGCATCAATTATTAAAGATGCAAACATGTCAAGCAAGCATAACTAATTATTTGAGCATGTTAACAGTTGTTTAATGTTAACAAGCAGTGAATTATTAAAGACCCCATGTGTCACATTTTGGACTGCATAAAATATAATGTTCTGGAAGGGTTTATGATTTTCAGGTTTTGCTTAGATCTTTCCAGTCAGATAAGCAATAAATTTAAGATAACTTGCATTTAAACTGTATTTCTAAAATAATTAGCTGTAATTGTGTAATGAAATGTTGTATTTCTCACTTTATGAAGACTTCCAAACTCGATGAAAATGACCAAAATATATCAATAGGTGTTCTAGGCTGTAAATATGTGATTTCTGTACGTGAGTGTGCAATTTCTTCATTAAAAAGAGATACAGTATTTGAGAAGATTAAACTGTCAGAGTAACAACTAAACTGAGATGAAAGAGTGCATTTTACGTGAGCTAATGCTCACATTGGTACCTGGCTTTGTATTTCAGTGGTTGAATACTGTCCTTCCAAAGGACGGATCCAGGAAGATGCCCTTCAGCCAGCTCCTGGTCATGGTGCTAAGGCAGCTGCTCTCCCATCTTCAAGTACCTGGTGGTGATCCCACAGCATCTGACACAAGAATAAAAACCTTTAGAATGGTTTAGCGTTGTACAAACTATCGCTATAAAGTCTGAAACTCAATTTGTCCTGATTGCGGTTTTGGTGGTGGCTTTTGGATTTGGGGGGTATGGGGTTTTTTTTTTAGACAAACATAAAATTAGGCTTATTTCATGTGAAAAGGCTACATTGAGCTGGGCACTCTTCCTGTAGACTGAAAAACAAAACCTTTATATCTAAGCATTCGCTGTTAAACCTTGAATTCTAGTGAATCTCCAAAGAATTTTTTGCAAGTCAAAGAGGAGGTGTCACAGGATCAGTGATTCGAATTTCCAGATATTTACTGCAATACCTTTGTAGCCCTAACCAACTGCGTTTGCAGACAGACAGACAGCTGTCTGTCCAGCTGAGGGCTCTTGAGGTGGACATGCCCAGAGCCCAACATCTCCCTGATGATGCAGCTCAGCATCTCTCGCACTCTCCACGGCTGCTGCAGCACTGCAGGCACAACCCCCAACCCTCGCACTGGCAAAGGAGTAAGGAGTTATGGGAGTAACACCTACGCTGTTAGTAACAGCAGCTGCTAGTCTAGATTATTTTGATGGGACCAGAGAGAAACCACATGAGTGTTTCCCATGGCACACCAAGGGAAAGGTGACCTCTGTGCCTCCCTGAGCTGCAGCCAAGGCGTTTGCTGATGGTCTTGGAAGAGAGCAGATCTTCACCATCGACGTGGCAAGGCGGTGGCCCCCTCACCAGGATGGGTGCCCAGCACCACCTTGGAGTTGGCTGGTTTGAATTCATGTCAGGGGAAGGAGAGGCCTGGAAGTATCAAGGAAACGTTTGTTTGTTTGTTTGTTTTTGGCAACATATTAATATGAATTAATGTTTGCAAACCTCTTTGACATCTTTAGATGAAAGAAGCTATGCACAAATATTAGGCTGTTAATTGGGTGGCTGGAGGGCATGCAAACAGCTCAGACCCAATGCAATACTTAGTTCTTCACACTAAAATTTAAATGTTTAAAATGTCTTCTGCCCTGCAATTAGGCAGCAGTTTCAGCCACGCAGTGGGAACAGCGTTCTGTCCTCCAAAAACTTTGAAGCAGAATTTACCCATGGCGGTGAGGAAGAGCTCACGATGACTCACACCAGCTACACGGCCAGGTCCTCCTGCGCTGCTGCGCCGGCAGGATGAACACATTCCAGGCGTCCGACGGGGAGTCTCGGGGGCAGAGAGGATAGTGAAGTTTCTTTGCCATGGTCTGTTTTCTAATGAAAACAATCTGATATATCCCCCTCTCCCAAGAATATCTGAAAGGCTACCGCCCCGAACTGTAATTGGAGTTTATAAATCCAAGCCATCACAAAAGCACAGAGGTCAAAGCTAGAGACGCTGGTGGAAAGATGCTGATAACAAAATTACGGGAAGTTAGGAGAGCGGCACCTCAGGCCCAAGGCAACAGTGGGATTTCAGGCACTGGAGGACAAGCATGTCTTTTGCAGATAATTTACTGCTCTCAAACACACACAAAGGAAGTTTGGGGACCCTACTGGTCTTCTTTTTAGTTTATCTTATTTAGTATTTTTCCCCCAATTTTTCTTCTCGTTTCTAGGTGACCTCCCTCCTGTGACAAGGTCTCCCCATTATGACAGTGAGCTCTGATGATAATGTAGGTAACATTCAGACTGAGACCAAGTGCAGCAGAAAGCTATATTTCACTCCTGACCTTCAGCTCCCCCTCTAGTGCAATGCACACATTATATTTCCTTTCACTCATAGCAGGACCAGTGAAACAACGCCGGATGAAATAAGTGACATTTCCTTAGCTAGATACCAGAGATGAATAGAATAGTTTTGCCATTTTCGCTGCACGCACGATACTCGCCACACAACTTGGCTTAGCTCACGTTAGATATTAAGATCTCTGCTTAGCAGCGGCAGGGGGAGAAGGACGAGGCAGACCCCACCCTGGCACACAACGCGCGGCGCTTTGCAGCACGCCCCAGCTGCTCCGGCGCCAAGGGGCTTTGGGGGAAGCTCCGGATGACACCCCGCAAGTACTTCCATCCATCTCCGCTATCCCAGCCAGAGCAACGCGCCCGCTAAAGGGCAGGAAAAGGTCCTGCTGCCGAGCCGCTCCAGAGCCCCAAACCCCAAATCGCGGGTTCTCTCATCTCCAGCACCGACTGCTGCACTACACAGTAGCGCTGGCAGAGCTCCAGACGTATTCCTTTATGTGTCAGGCCTGAATCTCTTCATATGTTAGGGTAGAGCTGCATGTACAGTACTTCCCTTACTTCCAAGGCGTTTTTGCCATCTGTTTCTATTATGGGAGTTTATGGCACAGAATACCTCAGACAGTACAGTATCTGTTTCTTTTCTGCTCCGCAGTTATGGTTGCTGTGCTGCTTTATGAACAGAATGATAAAACTTGGAGCCTTCTTAATTCTCTCCTTTCCACCCCCATTTTTTTCATAGCACGTTACAGAAATGGAAGGATTTTTTACAGTTCGTATTATTATGATGAGAAGTGATTTGAAAGAAAGTACGGAATTTATCAGGAAATGGAAATGTGACTACAAGGCAGCTTTTAAAAATCCTTTAATCATATCATGATTAAGAAGGTTTTTATATTGTTACGTTTGTGTTCTGAAGTATATAGAATTTTGTTATAATCTGAAATTTGCCTTTTTTTTTTTTATTCTAAAGAAAGAAGAGCCTGCTTGGCATAGATGGTCTCTCATTCACATCCATTAAACTCCTGCACTAAAGCGGGGGCTCCACAAGGAGAACGGCTCCATGGATTTTCATGAGTAATATTTCCCAGTTCTTCACATCCCAAAATCAAAGCACTTACTTGAAGCAGTACCGAGTCAATATACATCGTGTATTCTCTGAGAACCCTTCATTCCTTGAGGACAGGAATTATTTTTCTGCTGTAAACTTCAGATAGACATTATTGTGACATGGAGAGTTATTATTTGTATGCAACAACATTGCATTTTAACTGCATTTAGACGGCGAATGTTTGCAATCATCCTCATTGTCTCTAGCCCATAAGGAGGCGGAGCTGTTGCACACTTCTTTAAAGATTGAATGAATGCAGGCTCATGGGCAGAAGATTAGATAGGTATGAATTTGGCAAAGAAATCAAATATAGACACAAAGAAATATCCTATTTGCCCATGGCTGGTTTGATCACATGGTGACCATCTGGAATTTAGATCAAGCCTTCAATAAAATACAAGGGACCACACTTCTGCGGCACTCTCAATGATAAATTAATATCTGAGCTGGAAGTACTACAAGAAAACAGTGATAAAGAAGACAAAAGCCACATCTCACATACTCCAATTGCACTCCATTTCCTGGTGTTTCTTCGCTTCCCCCCCTCCCCCCGCCCATTAATATAAACATTATATGAGAAGTATAGTGAGAGCAATAAAAAATAAATGGCAATTAGAGCCAAGATCCAGAGCTAAGACAGGAGGAAAAAAGGAACAGAAACATTGGTCCTGATGGCCTTTTCCTGTTCCAATTTTTTTTAATGTTATTCTGACCTTGATTAGATCTGCAACTTCTCATGTGAGGCTTTGAGATGAATCCTATATTTAGATAAAAAAAGCAGTACTGCAAGCGAACTGCAGAGCATGCAGGGATCCATACGTACTTTGCCACATTTTCTGAACCATGCTATTGCCCCTTATTTGCCCTCCTGCTGGTAGCTGATTTGTCACATTGCCTCTCAGGCACAACCTGCAAAACAAAAGCCCTGGAGCCCTCCGAGCTGCTTCAGGAGGTCTCTGCCACCCGGGAGCTGCTCACGGCCCTGGAAGCATCTCCCCATTTGCCACAGCACCTAGTCAGCAGGACAGCTGTGTTGGGGCATCCCAGTAAGCGGTTTCTTACCGACTACTTCAGAGCCGATGCATAAAGCTATCCCCAACACCCAGAGCCAGTGAGCACTGCCTGCGCAGCCCCAAGCCCTGGCTTTTGGAGCACCAGCAGAGGCGACCATGCCTGGTCACCTATAACTGCATGGTGCCGGACACAGCAGGCATTGTCCTCTCTTGCAGGCAGCACCATGCAGGCAAATGCCTCAAGACAGACCAGCAAATTGGTTTGGCTGAAAATTAAGTCAAGAAAGAGCAAACACATGAGTTGCAGGCTCATTCTGCAGCCACGCAAAGGTGGACCAAAGGACACCCCAGGAATAAAACCCCCTGACTTTCACAGGCTTAATAAAGTGGCCAGTGCTGCGGTTCCTGGGCTTTCCTCCTCTTTTAAAGTGGGAGCTTTTTAGCACAACACAGGAGTCCCTCTCCCTCAACCCACTAGGTCACACTTCATTGCATCTTCTCACCACCTTCAAGCCAAAGGTATTTATATAAGCCTTAAGAGCTTGGGAGCCACCTCACTCCTTTGCCTTCTCCCCAGGGGACGGAAAACTGTGCTGTACCCAGCACACACATGCTGAAGGCCACTATAAGGGGTGTGGAAACACAACACCACCCTGACACTGCTTCCAAAGATGCAGCACAGCCGGCTGGACCGCAGCAGGAACCCTGGAACTGGAGCGCTCCAGCACAGCGTTCCCAAGGTGCATTTCTAATCCACCTAGCGTTAGTATTTCTGCTACCTTTCAATATTCAGAGAGAAAAGCAGAAGTCAAACACAATAACCGTAGCTACCCGTCCCAGCAGCATGCGTCAGAATATACTTCATTGCTCCTTTATGCGAACCTGCGGATGCACACGGGGTTTGCCTCCCACCACAGTAGCTATGGTGATGTCCGCTCAGGATTACAGATGCTCTGCTGCAAGTCTTTTTTACAACTGAAAATGAAAGGTGCTCACTTTTCACGGATGGTACGGATGCATGTCTGTTTGGCCCTCAAAGGAAAACACAGGCCCCTTCTTGTGATGGATAAGAAAAAGAAAATGTAAGTCTATCAGGACAAAGGATAAAAATTAGTCCCTGGAAAAAAAAGGAGTGGGATACTTTGTGCCCCTCTTTAGCAAATAATGTGCTCACACTATGCTTTAATTCTGATTGAGAGGCAATATTCACATTTCCTGCGAATCCCCTTCAGCCCCTGCCAGAGGACAGTTACGAACCCCTCTGTGGCAGTCACCTCCTTCACTTTACTTCTGTCAGAGAGCAGATTTTAAGAACTAAACAAATATTGGAGGTTAAAAAAAAAATCCAAGAGCCCTTCAGTTTCATTTGTATTTTAGGCTTAAAGGAGTGATTTTTTGCTTGCTGTACGGATCAATAGATTATTTCAGTAATAGAAATACTAATGTCCTTAAATCTATATTTTTTTTGCTGCAAATCACCAAAAAGTCTCTCCCGGATTAGGCCTCCCAACCAACTGATTTAGTTATGTGTCACAGGAGCCTCAGTCTCTCGTTTTTCTCTTTTCCTGGGCTGAAGGAAATGCTTATTGGTACTGTACTTTAAATCCCAGCCAATGGAAAGCAATGTTTCACCATTTATCTGCCCCTGACACGTTTTTATGTAAACAGTTGCAAAGGGAAGGGATTCACATATGTTTTACCAACTCCGCTGAAGTACGAATAAAAGGCATCCAAGGTTCAAAGAGTTAAATTACCCAACGGTTTCCCCCGCCGTGCTCGCCCCCCACCCTAAGCCCCTCTCTTCTCTCTCAGGGCTATGCTTGATTTATGGTGTGATCCATCCCTGTTGGGAGTTGACAGTCACTTTCATTTTCTGGTATTTTTTTTCCTTTCGCTGCCAAGGTCACCAGAGAGAGGGCCCTCCAAGTTTTCTGCATTCGTCCTCCTTCACCCTTCCACCGGCTTGGCCTCATGAATCATCCCGTCTTCACATTGAACTCCTGATGCTTCTCTTCCACCAAACTGCCCGACTTCCGCAATTTTTCTTCATTCTCACTAACAATTTGGTAATGAAATATTGATTTTTAGTTAGATTCAAATAGATGTTATTAAGTTTGCATTGATAAATCGTTCCCTTTCTCAGGCTGGAAGTACCTCAGTCAAATTCTAACTGCGCTTTCATACCTGGTGATGTATTAATTTGACATATTTGTCACCCAAGCTGCCTGGCTCAGAGTTACAGGAGGGCGTCTGTCCTAATTGCTGCTATTTCACAGAGAAGGTGTAATTCCAGCTGATTTCGTCCAAGGATTTTAGCCCTAAAATAAGATCTTTGCAATTATTTTCCATGGGGTTTTTATTAGGAAAACAAGCAAACAAACTTTTTTTTTTTTCCCCAGAAGGAAGAGGTAGGCATTCAAAAAAAGCACTGGCCAATTAATGCAAAATGCTTTCAGTTGATTTTGCTAATTGAAATATATTAAATGCCAATGAATTTCCCATGGATTTGAAGTCAAGTAAGTAGTTCTTTTAACCCTCCTCAGTAAGAATCACTGGATATACAAGATTTAAAAAAAAATCAGCCAAAAATATAGATGTTCCCTTAACTGGTTAAACAAAGTGACCATCCCCTGCACATGCCCGGTACAGTAACCCCTCCATCAGAGTTGAAGGTGGGACACAGGCAACACGAGGCGGCAGAAACCGTGTCAGCATTGCATCATCTTTCACCTACGCAGGGGATAAGGTTCCCGGTCCCAAGACTTCACCGAGGGCAAAAATTGTGATCATAGATAGAAATACAAATAAATTACATTGAAAAAGAGACACGCGCTTGCCCCCTCTGAAATAGCCAGGCCTTGTTCTCCACCGCAGAACTGCTGCAAAATAGCTGCGGTTCAACCCCTCCGTGCCCCCGCCGCCGGCTGCGGCCAGCGGTGCCCGGTGGCAACGCACAGGGCAGAGTTCATGGAAAATCAGCTCAAATCCAGCTGACAGAAAGGGAGGGAAGGACATGCACGTTCTTATTCCCGCTCTGTGTACATCTCGAGTAACAATTAGTTTTAAATTACACACGACTCAGTGAAAAGTTTAAGCGGAGGTTGCAGCTGCACCAATTCGAAGACTTGAATTTCGGCCGGACCGCAACCCGAGCTGCCTTTTTGCACGTGTCATTCTGCACCTGTAAAAATTCCACCTTCCCAGTATCCCTGCAGCAGGTACCAGTATGTCCTTCATACCATAGCTACAAAAATGAACCCCATATTTATTGTGAATGGATAAAGCACAAGTGTGATTTCTTACTCACTAAATGAAAAGCTGCCTGCTGAAAAGTCAACCTCCAAAGAGTATTAAAAAAAAAAAAAAAAAAAGAAAAAAAAAGTAGCCAGCAATATGTTAGTACCTGTCCTCTAAGAGGAGTATTGAGCTCCGTTGTGCTGACTGATTTCAAGAGACAGGCATTGATGAATAAAACCCAATTGCTTCCTATGCTCCTGTGTCACACCTTTTTATTTACAAAATAATTTAGTATAAAAGAGGAGGTAATTCTTGGAAATTAGCTTTCAAAAGGTCAAATGAATTTAATTGGTGCAGCTGAAAGCTTATTTTAAAAAAAATTCAACAAAAGGAAATGCTTTTAAAACAACAAAACTCCAATTTAAAGCAGCCAAAATATTTACTGCGCAAGAATTTAACTTTTGGCATTTAGCATGTTTGCTGTATCCCCCACGCTATGCAGAGTAAGCTAAGAGCAACATTTTAGCGGCACTGGTGGCTGCTAACTCCACCCATAGCTGCCATTGTATTTCTTAAAATAAAAAAAACCCCGCAACTGGAAAAAAAGATGTAACAACATAAACCAACCTTCATTATCTCCCCTCCACATTGATACCATAATAAGCCTGTTTAAATGAATCAGACAGCAGAAGGGATGCATAGATTCCTCTACTTATGTAAGTTCATTCGTTCTTCTCACATTCCTCCTCTAACACACTTCTAGGATTATTTAGTGCAATAAGTAATTATCAATCCGCTTTGGAAAGCCATTATACATTTACATACTCTTCAAAGCTGCTGTTACTTTTATTGTTTCTAATGCCAAAACGGGAATGTGAGACAAGAGCCTCTCTAAGAGCAGGTTATAGCGAGTTCAGCGTACAGAATGCGGTTTGTAGGATGCATATGGGAATGAGTCATTTCTGAGAAACATAAAACTCTGAGTTATCAAACCTTTTGCTAGTCAATTATTTTTCTTTACTATGCTTGCTTGTAATGACAAGTGCTATGAGAAGTGTGCTCTGCAGTACTATTTCTACTAACTGTTATTAATCTGGTGGAAAGCAAAACCTAGCTGGACCAAAGCGTCTCGCTCAGAACCAAAAAAAGCATGACAATTCAGAAAGCAAAGGTAAAATTTAAGTATTCTGTGGAGTCCTCCTTTCCTTCTACTACAGACCAGGCATTACAGAACACGGAAAGCAAAACGACCCACCAGAAAACCCCCGTGAATTGAGTAGCTGAGCGGAAGTGTGACAGACACGCTGTCAGAGCCTACCACCAGCTCAATCAGATAAATATGCACGTAGGGAATTAAAACATATATACAAGTACAAGCAATATTGACTGTAATGGCCTTTTGGGACCATCAAGTTCTAATAATATATGTTAAATATGGAAAATTGGCAATGCTAAAGTATTACAAGGTATTTAGGAGTAAGTCCTGCCAGGTGAGCAGCCAGCTGCAGCATCCTGCCATGGACCACAGCAAGAGAGTTTCTCCTCAAAGGCTTGTCCCCTGGCAGTCAGTGGCTCAGGTTGCTACAGGGCTGTGATTAACCTCTGACAGAAGCAGCGCTTGTATCTGCCCTCGGTCTCCCCCACTCCGCACCCCGCAGTTCAAATTACCAGTGAAATCTAGAGTTGGGTCAGGAGCCCAGCCTTCTTCCCAACTCAGCACCCTAGCATATAGGTAACTAACCCCAAACACCTTGAAATCACATTCATAGGCTTGGCAGGACTATGTGGTAAAGCACAAGTTGAGCTTTGGCACTCACTCCTCCTTCCTATGCGTTTGCAACGTGGTACGTGTATAGGTCATGCCGTAATTTAGCCTCACAGAGCACGTTTTACATGCCTGATGCTAAACCACCAGTCCAGACATCTGAGATAATGCAGTAGAAATTGAAGTACTTACAGTGGAAAGGTCTCCCCACTGCTGCCAGCGTTCCTGGTACTGCCATCAAGATGAAGGGAAGGAGCTGCTGTCAGCAAGGCTCTGCCTCCTGCTGCTGCCGAGCACAGGCTTTTTACATTTTTCCTGTTAGGTGACACCTGGGAAGTCTTCTAGGAGAAATTCTTATGAATTCTAGGAGAAAGTGCTGCATCGATAGCACCGCTGTATTTCTTAATGCTGCGTCCCAGGACCAGGGAACAGCCTGCGCACTTCACATACACCACAGTCTGTTGAAAATCTAGACCAGGTCAAAAGGTCATCTCCTCAAGGTTTCTACTATATGAAATACTGCTAAAATAGACCCCAGGTCAGACTGTTCTACCAATCCGTTCCTTGTCTTAAAAGACTTTTGGTTTGTTTCAGAAATTAAGTAAAAAAGACCGTACCATAATTTGGTAGGGACGTGTTGATTCAAGGAAGCAGCTGCTGAACGAGCCGGAGATGAAGCAAATAACAAAGCTGATGGCAGCATTATCCTGTGCCCCCTTAGCAATGAAAACACGGACTGGGCTAATTCTCAGTAAAAGAAAATATTCTTTTTCATTTTCTTGGCAGGCACTTCAGCTTGGCTGCTTCAAGGCAGAAACTGAAAACTCCCACAGCTAGGACTTTCCTTGCTGAGCACCTCTTGTATCATCTCCTGTATGAGAAAAGGAATTCCCTCTCTTCCTGCTACACTGTCCCCTTTTCTTCCCCAAGCAGCTTTCCTTTGCCTTAAAACCTGCTTTTCCTCCACCTAGCCGTGATCCTTTACTTTAATGAGAAGTAATTAAGTTGAAAATAACCTGCGAGGACTGGAATCACCCTTTGTGAACCCAGAGCACCGACCAGCCGGCCACACTCGTATTCACACGGCAGCACTGCTCTCAAAAACAGTAAGATATGATAAACAGGCTGGAACTTAAAAACTTGTGTGAAAACTGTAGCAGTTTCCATAGGAAAGATGTGGAATATTTCCCTTCTGGTTCCCCAGTGTAACCAAATCTGTAGTCCATAGGTTGGGGAATGGAAAATCAGAGTTAGAAGTCCCTTAGTAAACAAAGGTGGCCATCGAAACCGAGTGCCCACGTCCTCCTGGCAGAATATCCCCAGTTAAGCTGATTGGTAAAACCATTATCTTTTGTGATGGTGATCCTGTTCTAGCCCTGCCGCACAGGCCAGGGAAGCTCAAGATAATCAAGGTTCATCTTTTAATTTTGCTCAGGGCATTGCTCATGCTTCTCTCTGCCCCCTCTTCAAAATGTCCCACATAGAAGAAAATACTGTCTTACTCGGGACAATGCTGGCTGTCAAGTCATCACTAGCAACAGTCTCTCCAGATAAGATTTGGTTTTGGGACATTCACTGACAGAGAATGCAAAGAGCAAACAGTAGCAGCCCACGTAGGTTACGCTATCCTGTCCTTCAGGAGATCTGAACTGGGGATTTGGTGGTAATAGAATTAGACACCAATTATTAGTCAACATGTATAAACAAAATATGTAAACAAACACAGCCTTAAGATTAAAAATGTATTAAATTACCTCCAAATGCAATTAGTTCAATGTTACCGAGATTGTAGTCGGAAACAGGGCAATTTATTGTTCTCTATTTTAAACATTTAAAATCAATGTGTTTGCCTTGTGAATACACCAACAGCTATTCTGGATACAAAACCAAAACCTATCAAAAAGTCTTCATTACACAAAGTTTTCCATCCCTTCCCGCAACTTCACCACTCTTCCTCTTTCCTTCAGACCTTTCTTCTGGTGCATTTTCTTTACATTATTAGTGCTGTCTATAAAATATGAATCCCAATTCCATGATTGTCATAAAAATCATAAAATTCTATGCCTGCCATGAAAATATTACATGATTTATTTTTGTGTGAAGTACATATTAAATCTAAGTATTGGAATGATATTTTGCCTCCTTGACATCAAGAACTTTAAAAGACGCAAAATTTCTACTCAATTGCTATTATGTTAGGTTACTTTCCTTATTTTAAAACAGATATTTCAGAAGCTATTTATAGATTGAGGTTAATATTCATATTGCCATATGCTGTACAGTATTTGCTCATATACCCTCTTCATTTTTATTTTATATGACATATGGTGGCTGCATTATACACGGCATTCTCCTAATGTATTGCATACGCATATAACGTTTAACGCAACAGTGCGTATATACACCCTGCATTTTACACTAACAAGTTTTGAACTGGTAGACAACGCAGCTCCTCAGCTGCGCTCACTGCTGGACATGTTTGAGGGGAAAAGGTGGGCTCTTAAATGCACCGGAGCTCTCTGATTTGGATGCTGGTATAGACCCATACCCAAAACACTGCAGGCACAAAAAAATGCAACATAAATGGAGAGGGCGAGGAAACTTCTCTGGTGGCTGAGGATCTCTCCCCACTCACAAACACATACAGCAGCCCTCAGTGGCTTGGTCTGAGAGGTCACCATATGCGAGCCTTAAACTCTGTGTCAGCCTTAAGCATCCCACTCTTACAACCTGAGGGACATGTTAGCAAACAGCAGGATTTTTCCCCTCTTGTGGACACCAGAAGTTTAAAATTGATTTTATTGCCTTCAGCTGATAGGTTCTTAATCTTACATCTTAATGATTCCCATATGCAAGGTACTGTCACCAGATCTAAGCAAAATTACTCTACCAAAAGCGTTCTCTGCAGTTAAAAAAAAAACAAATATGAAAACAGGGAAACAGCTAGCAAAATCACTTCCACTTCACTGCACTATTTGCAATGGTAAAAGCACAGCAAAACTAAAAAATAAAAATCTAAGAATATTGAAACATTTTAAACAAAAAAAAGTAATTTCAAAGACTGAAGTTTTCTTTGACATTTCTTTCTGTTCTCTTTTGAAAGCTAAAAAAGAAATAAAAATCAACAGTCAAGTAAGCGAAACAAAAAAATTCATTTGACTCTGAACTATTTATCCACATTTA
This sequence comes from Ibidorhyncha struthersii, assembly GCA_013398815.1. NCBI lineage: Eukaryota > Metazoa > Chordata > Aves > Charadriiformes > Charadriidae > Ibidorhyncha > Ibidorhyncha struthersii. Next base: position 282,693 of record VZSZ01010485.1, read on the forward strand.
GTACTGCCAAGGAACAGAAACATCAGTTATCCACACAGCTCTAGTCATCATAGCACTCTATAAAGATCAGCGGTCACAGAGCACTCAAGAACTAATAATTAGTTTTTCTTCTTTTTAAGCGGAAAAAAGTCCTCATGCTAATAATCAACAAGTATGTAACATTTTCCATTAAACCTTCCAAGGTTCAACATGTCTACAGTATTCTAATGCTGCAACTCACAGTTTATTGAATGTTTTTCGTAGCTTTTTCCCAGAACGGGATTCTCACCATCACCGCGTATCCCAGCCTTGCTGCCACCGTCGTTTGCCAGGTGAAGGCAAGGCTTGTTGTTTCAAAAGAAGACTTTGGTCTGCATTTCTGAGAGGTTAACTACAGGATCACATCCAAAGTTAGCAGGGAGAAAGGAGTGGGGAAAGTGTGACTTGCGCCAAATGTCTCCTCAGGACTTTGCGAGTTATCTCTTCGAGGGAGACGGAGTTATCCACTATTGACAAAGAACAACTCCATCCTGGTTTCACAGGAGCATCTCGCTCCCTTCCCCAGTGGGCTTTGTCCTTTCAGTCCTGCTCCTTTCCACTTATTAATATTAACAAATAATACAACTAATAATCAATATCAATAAATAACAATTAAGAGGACCTCAAGATGCTTTTAAGAGATACAGCCATCATAAACATGAGTACCTACTTCGCTCACCCCCCACTTTGTCAAGGGGGCAGGTGTTTTGGGGCATGTTCACAGGTTCCTGGTGATTCCAGTAGCAATTGAGGAGCACAACTCAATCTCCGTTGACGCACCACATAGTTCATTAGTCTTGTATGTGTCAAATTCCCAATTCAATCAATAGGAACTTTTATAAAAGTAGAGTAAAAAGTACTCATCCTAGAAAAATTTGAATCTATACTTCAAAGGTTGGTGAAAGTCTACTGACTTTAGTGGACTATGGAGTCCAGTCCTAGGACCTGGACTGAGAAGGGCAGGCAAGGACAAAACCTGCTTTTCTTTCTATACAGATGATCCTTATAAAATACATTCTCATATAATAGTTCCAATACCTCAAATGCACACCCCCTGTCCTCCAATCCAAATGACATATAATTAAGCCATCTGATCTTCAGATGCTTTTTTCCCCCGTCAGAAACAATGAAGAAATAACCAGATTTCTTCTAGAGCCATAGGCTTTAACTACTGTATCACGTACAGAGAACAGAAAGCAGAGCCTGGACAGCATGCAGAAACCATGAAGAAAAATTATTAAAGATTTAGGAAAAAGAAAAATCAATCAAGGGAGATACACAAACCTGATTAGGAAAGAAAAGATTGTATACTGCTATATATAAATATAGATATAGGCATGTTAACGGGTGGCTGGTTCCTCTAAGATTAAAGAAAATAACCTAAGGTTAAATATCCTTTTGAGTTCCTCTGCTACCATCTACAAAACTGGAAACCTGTTTGCCATGGCTCCAAGCAAAGAGCTGATAAAAGAATATTTTTGCAGCTAAATTCTGTCTTTTTCCACCAGCTCCTGAAGTCATGAGACAAATTCACTTGCCAGAAACTGATTGAGTACAGGGGATTTTTCCAAGTCTCTTTTCTGACCCAGATTTGTGTCTTTGTGCTTTCTGAACAGATGGATAAGATGATCATTCTTTAAAGATCCCAACTTAAATGAAAATGTGTTTAGTGGTTCCAGTGCAGGGAAATACAGTAAGCCATTAAACCATGACAAATTTGACACACACAACAACTTCAGGGAAAAGAGGCCAAAAAAATGGAATGTCTCCCTTACCAAAGCAGAAACTGAATCCGAGTGATTAAAAAAAGCAACGAGGGAGATAAGAAAATAACCCTCCTTCCCCTTGGTGCTCACACCACAGCCCACCGCGGGCGCATCGCCGCACACTCCTGCCAGCCGCCCCCACCCCAGTCCCATCCGCCAGCATTACCAAAATTAGCACAGAAGCGCAAAGCTCCCTATTAGAGAGATAGCAAAGCTCCCTGGAAAAGGTAATGAGACACATTCTGCTAACTACTTGACCACAATTCACAAATGAATATGGCCAGGATCAGCTAAAGCAAAAAAAATGAACCAAGACAACAAAACCCCACTGAATTGTGATTTATAGTAAATCTCTGACATTTTTATGGTTCTCAAACCAATAATGCAAGAAGAAACAGCAGACAGTGAGCTCTTGGCACTGGTATTGACTTCAAGGTCAGTGGAGCACAGAAACCCATTGGTTACTGATAAAATGGCCTCTCCTCCACCCAGCTGCTTCTGGTTTTCAGCAGAGAACTTCTTGGAAACCTGCAGGTGTTTGATATTTCGTGCTACTTAGCTCCCCTACTGCACTTGATAGAATAATTACTTTGTTTAAACTTTTCAATCAACAGAATTTCTTCTTCCCTTGAGCCGGGAATTGCCTTATTTAGTATCGAGACTAAAGAAAGCAGGTTAACAGCCTTTAGTTATTCACATCTGCGCAGAAGTCTTTTATCCTTGAATCAAAAATGGTATATCTATTATTATTCTTTTAACTCGTACGTAAGGGTAACGTGATTGTGTCTGTAAGTAAGTGCCATACTGAATTTAATCATGCTATTTATTTGCTTTGAATTATCCTGTATTCATTTTTTCTGTACTCTTAAGCATCGATAAAGTGGTTCTTACTATTACAGTAAATTAAATGCACTTTAAAAGATTATCTTTTACATTTGTCATAACAAGAATTTACATCGATGTTTTTCTCTCTAAGTGGGTATAAAGAACTCGTATACATTTTCTAATTTATTGTGTAGTATTTATTACATGAAGAATGATTTCTTAACTAATCACAACTCATTAAAATCGCAAATTATTCCCAATAACCCATGGTAAAAGACCTCTTGTATCAGGAACAGGAAAACAATCCAGAGATTTTCAGTGAAGATGCACAACTCGTTTTTCTCTGCTTTTCCCGAATGAAATGAAGTATTTCAAAATGCAAAAACTCCATGGGAAGTAACAAGCCTTCGGAGGAGAGGGAGAAACCAAGTGAAAACAAGGTGCAGGAAGGATGGATGTGAATGGGAAATCTTTGAACGGATAAGGAAAATGGAGATGGGATGCTGCGTGCAGAGGAGGAACCTCCCTTCCGCCTGCGTCCCTCTCTCTGTGGATTACTCTGGCTTGTCCTTCACTGGTGGCCGTGAGCAAAAGATGTGCTGAGGGTTTCATGGCTGCCCTTCCACAGCTCCACGTCGCATTGCCTAATGGCTATCACTTAATTATTGTGCTTCCTGAAGCAGGCAGTCTCCTAACACATAATATGTGAACTGCACAAGAGCGTTCTTCATACACATCTACATAAAGAGCCATTTAAATCTTAGTTGTTAAATACTGCATTCAGCCTGCCAGTTACATGCCTTTTTTTTGCTTCAGATATGTGGCGTTTTCCACATGTTTAGCGCTGAAGCAGACATTTGTTTGGACTATACGCCTCTGTGTACTTTTTTAATGTAATAAAATTGACAGATGACTTCTTTTTGCAACAGGTTTGGTAGAAGAAAATGTTTTTTTTCTTGATGGCTGTTTAGACAGCAGTCTTAAAAAATGACTAGTCACTAAAATTCCTCATGCTCATTTCATATTGTGTTGATTCATATTAAATTCATGACAACAAAAAAGCAACTTGAGGCACTTTTGGAAATGACCACTCTTTAGTGCTTCTCTCCTCCAGGCTCGATAGGCCCAGAGTCCATAAAGCTGCCTGCTGTCTTGTGTCATGAAAAGAAACAGCTTTGCCTGGGAATGCCATTACTGTGTAATGAGGCATGCAGCAAAATATACCTTCAGCAGCCACTTGATGAAGGCTTGCTGACACACCAGACCAGACAGAAATGTTTTTTTGTGTGTTCTTCCTTATTTTGTCCATCAATCACATCATTAGTCAAAGCAGACAGCCCTGTCAGCTGGGCACAGATGCAGACTGGCAGGCGATCAGTGGACAGGTGTTAGAGCTCTCCCAAAACAAGATCTCGAAATGAGAAAAGGAGTGAAGACCTTGTTCCAAGGGCTGGAATGTCAATATATTAAAAATAATAATAATAATAAAAAAAACTAAAAAAAAAAAACCACACCACCCACGAGGGGAAAAGTTCAGAGGGGATGCTCACAGCCACTACGCAGAGACTTTGGGAAAAGTTAAAAGGAGCTGCCACTTTGCATTACATTTTCATTTCTGCCTGTATTAGATAGTGTCGGTGGATAACAGTGACGTCCAGCATTCGCTGTTTTGAATAGAGTCTAAAGGACATTATGTAAACAGTATTGTACTTCAGTTTCATTAGGAAAATCCTCCATGGCACATGGATTTATTTGTCCGAGGCTTCTGTCATTAAGCTGAGACACTAATACCCACAACGAGCATATATACTTTCAGTCTGACGTGCAAAATGGCAGAGGGCTACACGAGGGATCTCATTTTCATTATAAGAACCAAAAACATAAACACAGCGAGATACATCCAAAGTGCCCCTGGTCACAGGGAGTGCTAATCAGGCAGAGGCAAACCTGATGCCTCCCAAGTCCCTGCGCAGGCAAAAACCCCACCAACTTCAGCCCGGGCTGTCCTCTGCCAGCCCCTGGCGTGACAGCCCACCGCCGTGTCACCGTACTGCGTGTGGCCACAGACACGGGGGACCCTCGGGGGGCTTGGGGCTCTCTTTGGGCAGGACGGCCAGGGGGTGAAGCCGCTCCTCAGACCCAAATGTGCTTCACTAAGCGATTTGAACAGCATCTTCTTCCTCAGATCTCTCAGCCATCGGTTTTATTTCTGTAAACTGGAGCTAGTTCTCTCTCGCAACATTTTTGTATAGGTACTTTAAAGCAAAGGGTGTTTCATTTCCTTCCCATCCTCTCAAGCTAGGTTTTTGTCTGCAGTCACACTTTGAATTCTAGAAGGTTTTTAATAATGAGTCTGGCTAATATTGTTTCTGAACAGCTTTGCATGCATTGTGTGCTCTTTCTGAGTAATATTAGATAATTCTCCAGCTCCTTGTCACCAGGCACGTGATAAATCTCCAGCAGAATCTCATTGTTCTGAGTCAGGTCCTTCTCCCAAACCTGGGCAAAAGGGTGCTCTTGTGAGGTCCAAAACAAAATTCTGGAAATACAATTTTATCTATAATGTGCTTCTCTCAACCTTGCTACGGCTGAGTTGGCCAAACTGAATAAAAAGACCTTTTTATTAATCCCAGCTGAACCCTGCTCCGAAGAAAAGCAAGCGGCAAATCCCCTGCTAAGATGAGTGGGAGAGAACGACCCTTTGGGAAGAAAGCTGTCAAGCAAAGAGTGCCATCAGGACCATACAAACAGGGCAAACATGTTCACAGGATGAAAGTGTAGGAATTGAACAGCCCAGGCAGGGATACCACCTCTGACTGCTGTTGGGTTTAGTCTTATTTTAGCAGGAAAGACAAGCCCCTTGAGTGCAGTGATTTGAACAAAAAATCAATTAGTGCTAATTCCCAGGGAAGTGGAACCAACCAAAGAGCTAACCAGCTTCTTGCTGACAGAAAACGAGTTTGCCAAAACCATGTCACTTTTCAATTAAAAAAATGCAACTGATAAACTAGAAAACTTCCCCTTTAGAAACAGAGGTAAAGTGGTTTGGGGAAAGGGACAGCAAGTCAACTGAACAGGAAACACGTACAATCCACAGCTGGAAAGCCGCAGTGATAATTAAGGTGTCTACGTAGGGTCACAGGTTTTCCTTCAACTTTTGCCTCCTGCCCATTGCAGCACTCTCTAAATTCCTGCAATTACTTGAGGCTTCCTATTTCCTCCAGGTCTTCACTGTCCCTTCTCACTTTGCCCCTTTGCTCGTATTTACACTCTGCTTCCTCCTTTATTTAAACCCCCACTAACCCCTTAATTCTCCCTTACCTCCTTCTCTGGGCTTTATTCCTTTTTCTCCTTCCCATCTTTAACCATCCCCAACTAAACGCCAGTTTCTTGTCATTAGAACCAGAGAAATAGATTTTAATTAAAGTGCAAAACCAAATATGCATTTCTCAAATTTAAATGCACTGATCTACTAACAATACCATAGGGGGCATGCCCTCTCCATCTCTCTCCAGTGACTACAGGTTCCCACATGCTGCCGGCGTACTGACCTGTTTGAAGTCCTCAGGCGCATCGGTTCCTGGGTCTTTGGGAGCACTCAGTGCACAGCTGCTCAACCACAACTTGGTCCTGAGAGCAGAGCCACGAGGTCAAACACAGTTTCACACTCGATCTCGCTGTGCCCACCTATATTACTTTGCCCCCTTCCCTTGTCTCCTGGGCCAGACGTGAGCTGCGTCTCTCCACAACCTCCTGCTTATGGCAATGGAGGCACTGCCTACCTCCTGTGGGGATTTGGGAAACCAGGACCAGACCCTCACCTGCTGCTGAGGGGAGGAAAATCCAGGTTCACCGTCATCCCAGCAGCCCATTGTGGCAGAGCAAGTTCAAAGCCAGCCTGCATCCCGGCTGGCATGCAGGAGGATTTACTTCACAAACATGAGGATTACGCATGAATCTTATGCGAAAAGTGGAGTTTCTATGTATGCTACTGGACCCTCTTGAAACCCAGTGCTGTGATAGGCACTAGCTGCGCTGGTTGGTACGCTGCTGATGGGCTCTGGGGAGCGAGCTCAATCAACTGCAATGGCTGACTCCTCCCGGTGCAAGTCAGAGCATGACAATACATGCAGCTCCAATTTTTACACAACGGGATTGCTCTGAAAAGAGAAGGTTCCTGGTGAAATATTGAGGTAACCTGGATTTTAACTTCCATCATCACTGTCTTTGGTCACTTATTTTAGCAATTATTATGGGGAAAAAAAGGGGAAAAAAAAGGCCCATTCTGCTTCAATAAATAATAGGCTGGGGGAAAGGTGGAGGGAGGAGGAAAGGAAGAGAAATTAGGATCGCTGAAAGGTCAGGTGCCTTTATACAGCACAAGGGAAAAGGAGAAGGCTTTCAGATCTTTCCAAGAGCTGACCTTTCTAAAGATGTGCTCAGCATGAAGGGGGTAATACTGGATACAGAGCCACACATCTACCTTTAAATACGAATTAAAGCCAGATATGTCTCTGGAGACACCATTAATCTAACGAGCCTTTAGAGGTCACTGTTGTGCCAAGCAGACCTGGGTGGGATACATTTATCTGGTGAAAGAAAACAGTAGTGCTTATAGGAGCATTAGTCCACCAAACTTCTAAGCTTTATTAATAAACTCTGCTGAATAGCCCTTTTCCTGGAGAACAGGGAGTAACAGCCATTAATAAATTAGCTTTTTTACCCAGCTTTTAACTGTGTGCACATTGGCTTCAAACCTCCTGGATGGCTCAGAAAAATAAGAGTGAAAAAAGTGAACGTGGCCCTGTGGAAACGGTTAAACTCAAGGGAAAGGACCTTGGTTCTTACAAGAACGGAAGGAAGAAAAACAGCATATGAACTTGACTCAACTGCAGGGAACTTGGGTTTTAAAACAGATTTCTTTTGTGATTCTGAATGAATTGTTTCTTCCCCAGCTGCAAAATGGAAATAATGTGAGGCTAGTTTGTGGCTGAATGGATGTTTTAGACTATAGATGGTCCTATGTGATGGCAGCAGGGATCACACAAAGACTTGGAGTGAATTCCTTACACGGTGGGTGAATTTGCTGAGATGACAAGGTGAGCTTGGAGTTTCCAGGTTCACACATCATAAACTTCAGGAAAGTCCTCACTGGGTTATAACCCTTGGTGGCTTCAGCTTGACACTTCTTCCAAACTTCATGACCAGCCCAGGCCTTGCTGTGTGAAGGCACCACATGAAGTTAATCTGATGAAAGAACATGAGAAGAAAAACAGAGTCCAGTCAAACAGTGCATCATTCCTGCTCTATTTGTGCTCCAGTGGCAGCATGCAAAAATCATATGACATATCCCCTCACTTCTGCAGTCTGGATCCTGTCTCTGCAGCCTTGTCATCGATCTCTTGTTCTACATTAGGCTCCTAGGCAGCCCATTGGGGCCGATTTGTCAATAATTTCAAAGGTTATTCAAATGTTCAAGCTTTATTGTGATTCTTAATGGATCATCTCCATAGAGCAATTTAGAAATGTGGGAGAAGGAAGGTTACACAGCAACGGAGAAGAAGCAGGATCAGAGCCACCGTGCTAGGTCCACGCATGAGTTAGATGCATCAATACTTTCAAGGAAGACACCAATAATTATTATGATTCAGGAAGAGCGAGAACACAGCATTAGTAAGAAATAACAACTCAGGCAGAAAGGCACCACCAATGCCATACTGGAATTCAACAGCAGTTGTTAGTAGTCTTAGAAACTGGAGGACAGAACTTGCCATTCTCAAACCTGCCTGTTAAACGAAAAACATGAGATCCAGCTAAAAAACCCCACAATTTAGCATGAACTTACCAATGCCTTTTTGAAGAGTGGAACAAATGTTCACGACAAATAGCAAACTCCTGGTGAGAGTGTCTCTCCGAGAGCCCCACCTTTTAAAAGCACAGAGAAATACTTAATGTCTCCCTCCTGCCTCCAGACTAAAAATGCTACAGAAATTTGACCTCATTATTGTGCCAACTCATCTGTTTGAAGGCAGAAATAACCCCACTGAAGTTAACGGAATTCAGTCAACATAAAAGAAAGGTGGCTTTGTCCCATTGGGACTCAAACTATCACATGAAAATCGTTTGGTATAAAGACAAACTACACCCAGTTGGGAGGGGAAGGAGGAAAGTGCAGGGCACAGCCCAGCTGCATTTGGGAAGCAGGAGCAAGGTAAAGTGTCAGTTCCCTGGGTACCACAGTCCGTTCAAAGTGGAAGATCTGCCATAGCTCCTGGCCACACTAAAGGCAATGACAAAACTCTCACTGAATTTATCAGGCCTACCGTTTCATCTAAAGTGTCAGCCTCTTTTTCTTAAGTGGTCTTAAGCTAGAATATTTCATCAGTTGGAAGCTGCCAGTTATAACAGTTATGTTGGGAGGAACTGCAGATTTTATCTAAACCATACAATTACCTTTAGAAAAAATATTTTTTAAGTCTATCTATATCTGTAGAGTACACCCAACGCACCTGTCAACCAGATAAGCTATATGTCAAAGTCATCACAGAATATCAAGTAGATGTCAATCAAATTAGTCTTTAAAAAGTAAGAACTTGTATACTAGAACCACTGAAAAGGGCTATATGATTAGCACACGGAAGTGCACCTATTTTATTATATGTATCACGTTTTATTAAAACACATGTTCAAAATAGTGGTTTTACAAGTCTAAATATCAGCTGTACACTAGGACCTGGCTAGTGCTCCCTTCCCAAACAGACAAATCCACTAATTTTCATGGTCAAGGTGGCAGCATCCCACCGCTCACAAAAGTTTTAATAGGAGAGAGCAGCAAGACAATATATACTGCAGTAACTATGCCAATAAAGGCTCCAACTTTGCACTTCTTACTGCATGTATCCCTTAACCATGAACAGCTTTTACCACTCCTTGGGTGAGGACTACTCATGTCAGTAAAGATGTCAGGAAAACAGGAACCGTTATGGGTAAAGATTAAAGTTACAGATTATACATATCATAATACAAAACTGCTGTTGTGTATTTTGCTGTGGAATACTCTTGGGTTTTATATTTTTGCCTTAGCAGTACTAGGAGGAAAACTTCTCTCACCTGTAAAAATCTGAGACACGGGAAATGCCTTGTCCTAAGCCACGATGGAAACCTGGACTTTCAAATGTCTTCATGAACCAAAATGCGAAAAAGGAAAAATAACCTAGTACAAGATAAATGAACTATTCATTTTGAAGCACTTAAATTCTGCTTTAATTAGTGTAGATTTCTAAAGGAAGTTCTTTTAACCTAAACTACAGACATACAGGTTGTCATTCAAGCAAATTTCAGAAGATTTCCTCCATCTTTTTGAGACAAATAAATTTAAATTAACTTTTATCTATAAACAGACAAGTTTTAACAAATCAGCATTTTCTGATGAAAAACATTTCATCAGCAAACACCGAACCAGCTCTACAAATTAATTGCTACTTCACAACATGAAAAAAATTGTGCTAGATCTTTCTTTTGTCATTAGAACAAATCATTGAGATTCAGCTTGATTTGAAATGCATGCTGTAGAAGTACAAATAATAATAACGTTTATAGGAACTGACTTTACATCTCAAAGGGTTTTTTTAATATTATTTTTCTCCTTCCAAGCAGAAGGAGAACGATTAAAACAATCCTAAAAATGCTATAACCCCCAAGTATTCTTTAATTACTTTCCTTAGCAAGACCCATAAATCAGGGACAGCTGCCTGAATTTTCATGCTATTCCCTCTGGAAGATCTAACTTCCAAATCTGATTTCTGGATTGAATAATCAGTAATGTATATTTTTGGAAGAAAAATCTTGGATCAAAAATTTGCGATGACACCAACCACTGCTAGTCCCTATCACAAATGCCAAGGCAAGTTCTCCATCCCGTCTAGGAGATCTTGTGATTTCTCTAGTCCAGAAGGACTGAATTTTTATCAAAACTACTTAGCACAGTCCATTTACTTACCAATGTCAATACTGCTTTTTACCTCACTTTGTTCTTCTAATTTACAGAGACAATTTAGTCAGGGTAGTTGTACTTGGACTTTTAAGGGTTTTTAAAACACTGGGACAGCAAAGTGAGATCTATTACAGTGGTGAGAAGATAGTATGAGTTACAGCACAATTACCACCATTTGTAGCAGCATTGTCATGTAGTTACGATGTAGCTTACATTAGGTAAAACGGCTCAAACACCGAATAGAACAATGTACCGCCCATAAATCTCCACACATCTTCTATTATTAGGAAAACTTCTTAAAATTCATACTTGATAAAGTAATAAACTTGCTTGATGTATAAGACCCCACACACCAACTGCTGAAATACAATGAGGGTTGTTAAAAGAATAAACCTGTTGAATAAATCTGCTATGTAAAAATTTATCTCAATGTTATATATAATGAAACCCTTCTTAAACAAAAACCTGATAAAACAATAAACCTGTTCAAAGATTAAATTTGCTGCACTCTAGGGCTATACTTCTCTGCTGTATTTGGAGCTGCCAGACAACTTTCAACCAGTTTAATTTCAGCAGTCCTGTTTTTACACTATTTTTTTTGCTATTCTGTTTCAATCACCCCTGCGCTTGTAAAATCTAGGCAGATTCCTACAGTCCGAGCACAATGCGCCATAACATTTCTGCCAATGAAAGTTAACAGATGAACTTTTTCATTTTTTCATGCTTCCATTTTTCTTGATACAAATGCATCTCTAGGCATGAGTAACAGTTGCCCATTAGCTCGTTTTAAAGGCAGGGAAGAGAGCGGGGATGGAGAGAGATCTATGATGCAGAAACACTGGAGAGTGCCTAGAGCAAATGTTCATCCCACCCCGGACTGCTGAGAGAGTATCTGCACAATCTGTCCCCGTTAGTAATGATGTCCCGGAGGAATAAGACAATGTGAAGGGGATTTTAGTATTTTGAAGAGGCAACCACCACTCTGCAGCATTAGCCGGTAAGACTGGCTCTTACTCATGAGATTCATGGTCTGTTTGCTTGAGCAAAAGCTCACGGGTTTTGGCCCTGACTCCAGAGAACAGCACTGTAGGCAGGCTAGGAGCTTTGCTAAAAAAAAATCCAGGAGAACACCCATGACTATATCAAGCATCTGGAGTGTTCTTTAATAGTGAGTAATGATATTTCTTTTGTCAGGCAGCTGGCACCTTCTGCATCCTGACACCCTCTAACATCACTCTTACTTTGAAGGCCTTCGTCAGCTCCCAGCACCCCTCCCACCACTCTCCAACTTTCTCTCTACCTCTGCACTCACCTTCTGAGAAATGCAAGCGAGCTGTCGCCACCCAGGACCTGCCATCATCCGGAAGAAGGTTTCAGCTTGCACTAAGCAGCCCCCTTTCAGAGGGGCACAGAAAGAGAGTTGGAACAGGAGTTAAATATCCATGGGTTATTTGATTCACTCCTGTAGCTATCACACAAAGATGCTGAGAGCTGCCAGCCATCTCTTTCAGGCGTTGCTGCCTTTCAAGGGCAGGCACCAAAGAAATTTCCTCTGGAAGCTGTTGGTCCTAGGAGGGGCAGTAACCGCCCTGGCCAACGGAGCCTTGCCCTCTCTGCTGCCAAGGGCAGAGCATCTTCCACCTTGGGTACCAGGACAGCCAAACCTCACCCTGGTCAGCAGGGTGTCATCTCGCCCTCTGCCAGATGCGGATGGGGATGTTATCCCACCACAAAAAACAAGGCTATTCTGGTGAACCTTAAAAACCCTTTTCGCTGGATGATTTTTTTCAGTGATATCCCAATTAACGGTGCTGTGATTGTGGAGGAAAAAGGCTCAAGCAACATTTCATCTTTGCTGTACATTTCCTACAAGCATTTTTTAACAGGAGCCATCCTCAGTCTCAAATGCCAGACGTGCGTCTGTCCTGACGGCGCAGTGGGCTTCTGCTGAACCCCGTTCGTGTCTCCCACGTGAGACCTAGGGTAGCTCAGGACAATTGCACCTGTGATTCCTGTACCGATGGTCAGCTAAGGAGGAAAACACTGACAGCTGGGCATTAAACTCACCGAACGTGTGCAACAGAGGCGCAGATAGTAACGAACTGTTCAAAAATTGGCATGAAATGCTGCCAGTAATATTCAGGATTCATCATTTTATTTTGGCAGGGATTTGTTTCACCGTAGGAAAGTACTTCCAGAGTCATCTTCCACTGAAAAATGTGAGATACTTCCAGAAACTGCAGCGAGCAAACCAATTAATCCTCTCTCAACTCCTTACAAGGGGCTGTAACGAAAGGCCTAATTCCTAGAGACAAGGTCACTCCCCAGGAGCAGTTGGGCTGGCAGAAAACCCTGAAGTATAGAGGAAGCATGTTCGATGCTGTCTTTACTCAAACTCCAAGCCAGGAAAGCTCCTTACAAGAACTGATCAAAAATTGCATGTTAGAGGAGCTGCAGGGACTGCTCTTACTGATTCAGGCACCAAAGTCCTGTATCTGAGTGAGGTTAAATGTCCAAGATCTGCCTTTCCGTCCTTGCACGACAAAGTTCAGACGCCATCTAATCGGTCCCTGACTTTTATTTTCAAAATCCGTCTTGAACAAGACAGAGGACTTTTGTCACAAGCAACACTGGAGCACAGAGGGACACCCCAGCTCCTGCCTGGTGGGGTTTGGTCACCCGTGGGGATGCAGAAAAGAGGACGTTTGGGAGGTCTGTCCAGGGCTGTACACCAGCAGTGCGAGACCGGCTCCGCAGGTCAGCCAGCCATCAACTCTCTGCTCCACTAAATGAGGAGCCTTTTAGATACCTCTTGTTATTAATGCACTGCCCAAGCCGCCTCTTCCTTTCAAATAATACAGAAATAGTTCCCAGGCCAAGGTGTATCCGAATAATCAGTCACAGGCTCACTGTGGGCAGGACCAAGTTTGAAAACTTGAGCCTTGGGAGCATTAGGAGCGTGAGGATAAATCCAGTGTGTCTTTGGTGAGAAACAATCAAGGTAAAGCCGTCAGATACTAAAAATCACAGATGTACAAATTACATTGTGCTCATTGACACTTGACTAAAAAGACAACCGTGATGACATTAAAAGAACAAATAAAAGGATGCAGGATGACGCTACCAGTGATGTGATATATTACACATTTTGGTCTCTAACAATCCTCTTTGTGCTAATGAGAAATAAATGTTAAAACGTAACATTAAAATTATCAAGAGCAATTAACAATAATAGTATGTGTGGGTCTCCATAGCAATTAGGAAATGAATCAGATTGCTGTACCGTTGCGCAGGACTCCTTTCCCTCGTCCTCCTTTTCCTCCCCTCCGCATCCCGACGGGCGCGCAGGGACACGCACCCCTGTGCACACACCGGCTCTGCCTTCAGCGGCTCCTCGCAGGCCTGCCTGTTTTGTCACTCACCTAATGCTTGTTTGTTTTTATTCTCCTCCTCTCCAAACAGTCGCTGGACTCAGCTCGGGCACAGTGATCTGTAATCTAGCAGCCATTTTTCTGAACATAAGCAGCTTGCATTTAAAACTCTCCTGCTCATCTGTCTTCATTTGAAGACTGGGTTAAAAAATAAAATTAATGATTGCTATCAGAGAGAAGATGAGCAGCATCACCAGTGAAAAGTAGCACTGCCACATTTTACCAAGGCTAACATTTTTCACTGGCTGGAAATGGCTGGATATACTTGTAAACATTATTAAAAATAATAACTTAATGTTTCCTTCCTGTGACTAGCTAGCATTAGCAAGGTATTTTCAATTAGCATTTCCTCCAAGCAATGTAGGTCTTTTACTTCATTTTATTTAAAAAGGGATTTGTTTTCTAATTTTTTTACTTCTGCTGTTGTCAATAATAGAATTCAGTGGAATGGCTGCAGCTTTTTCCTCCCATCACTTACAGTTTGTAAGCCACTGAAAGGGAATGTATGCGTTTGATTTTATTTGCTTTAGCATAGCTGTCCAATGAAAGAAAAAGACATAAGTATGCATTTCAATCTACTGTATAATATCATGCGAGGCTTTAAAATACAAGTAAATAGCATCATGCACTTAAATCAAGTCTTTTTTTTTAGGGAAAATAAACAAATAATAAAATGATAAAATAATACAGATGCCTTTGCACTTCCTTTTTTTTTTAAAAAAATGCATTATGAGTAAAAACACTCTAAAATACTTCATCCAACATTTAACATTCCTATATAGCAGATTGTTGCGTTTCCAGTTCTAACAAGCCTCTCCTTGATGGACCAATCTTAATTCGTTACAAGAACACTGTACATATATGTTTTCGAATGCTAAATAGGCAAAAATTATTGCAAATGCAAAGTTGTAGCATGGGTTTGGCAGCCTCAAGGTGATAATTTCCTTCAAGTTCAACACAAAGTTGTTGAATATTTCAATTGATTGCATTGGGCAATTCTCCATTCGTTTAATCAAGTTAACATATAACTTGCATATTCAACATCAATTTTACATGCTCTAATCCTATAATGTATAAAAGGTTGCAGTGCAATAGATCAAGCTCCAAAAGCTACTGTATCTGTTGGTAAGCTCTTAGGTAACATATACATACACACACAGAGATTCAACTAGCGTAACCAATTATCTGCTTGTATTGATAGAAAACAACTTTTGAATAAAAAAAATGCATCAATCCCTCATTTGGAAGTAAAGATGCATGCTCCACATATAACGTATTCATCAATTCCAGAAAAAAGTAATTGATTTTCTCTTCTATTCATACATCTGCTAATTAAAAATTTACTTTTTAAGTACAGCATGAAACCTTCAATGTCCTTAAATATTTCATGCACCTCTAATAGTAAAACTCAGTGACCCATACAGTAGTTTACAACTGCTTTTAAGATAGGTCCAGATTACGAGAGCCCTGAAGTGTTGACATTTCATTGACTACTCACAATTTCTAATGTGCTAGTAACAAAACAATCCTGGAATATAAGAATCATAAACTCAATGGTATCAATGCATCATTCAGATTTGCTTTCATAAAAGAATTATTAATGCTTCAGCCACCTACATGTGAAGGTAACACCAAAGAGCCGTTTATATAGCTAGAACCAGCATGAGGAGTCAAAGGGTGTTTAACCATGATTAGACATATTTCATACAATAGCAATCTCTTCCCGGGAAACAAAAGCTTGGTATGCCACCATAATTAGATAAATGTTGTTAGTCACAAAATGAATGTCTAAACACAAGCTAAAATTAACTCAGCGCAACATCCTAAATCCATAGTTATTCCATGGAAATGGAATTATTGGCATATTAAACTTTCACATTTACTACGCACAACAGATATCAGCCTTCCTCCTGCAATCCCAGGAGGAAGATCTATTGCACCAACGCTGAGGTCTATTTAAGTGCATATGTATGTAAAGGATTGGGCCCTAAATCTGTATAGACATTTACTTTTATATGCAGATAATGTGTTATATGGAGCCGGTACAATGAAGTCTTAAAGTGAGACAGAGCATAATAAAAATTGTACAATAAGAAGAGAAGTATAGTGGCACATGAAGTATTCCGCTTGCAAATGCACTCTTCATTTGTCGCATCAGAATTTAATGTAATTTGCGGGTGAAATTAAGGTGGTTTAGCTGTTGAACGGCAAGACCGTTCCTGAGTTTGTAATGAATGTATCATGTTGTACACCATCAGATGGACTGGCTGCAGAGTCACTCAGACTGCGACTCCTCTGAGCTCTGAGTTTCTACCCCTTTTGGAGTTAGTCCTGCTCGGAGATACATTTTGTGTAGTTGCAACAGCAAACAAACAATTTTTTGTTTGGAAATATGTTTAAAATATATGCATGTGTATGTACTGTGCACGCACACATTTGTTTCCACACTTGCCATAGAGAGGAAACCATTTTATGGCAAGTATCCAACCCTTCACATTATTTCTCTGGCAAACGCTAAAATGTCTGTCAACATCATGTAAACAGGCTGGCAGGGAATTTTGAAGAAAGAAAATGAAAGCTGCCATTTATTCTGTGCATGACACCATTTAAACATTTTTCAAAACATTAAATGTTGAATTGCCATTTAAAATTTTGAATCATTCATCAACATGACATAAGGTGGCATGCATGTCCTTATAAATTCAAACAGATCAATCCCAGAATGACCTACTAAAAAGCAATCAAGAACCTCAAAGCACGTAAAGGTGCTATAAACTGTGGCAGATAGCGCAGGGATAAGATGACGCTAAACAACACATCTGGTCTTGGTCCTCCACACAGAGACAGTCAAATGTGGTTTAATTTTGCAGAAGTTAAGTGTATACGGTTGCAAGTTGTTAATATTTGCTCAGATTGGCTCTGGGTTTTAATCAAGAAACCTTTTCGCTCTGGGGACCTGTCTGCAGCCTCGTGTGGCCTCGCAGGTTCGTTGCTCTGAAACGGCCCCATCGGAGGAAAGCCGTCAGCAACGCTGCAAAGCAGCTGATGGAGACACTGCTTGCCCAAGGCAAACATCCCCCTGGGCAGTGCAGCAGGGTGGCCCGGGGAGCCATTCCTCCTCTTCCAGGGCGCCTGCCCTGCGCTCAACCCCGCGCACCCAACGGCCCCTGGGTCCTGGGCTGATTTCACCCCGACACACCCGATTCTTGAAGTTTTGGTAAGAATTTCAGCAAGGAATAATATCATTTAACCATTCCTTTGAATACATCCTGCTGATCCCAGTGATTTGTTGGGCACCTCACTGTTTGTTGTGTGACAAGTTGGACTTTGGACAAGGTCAGCTCTTGAATCTTGATTATGTTTTTTTCCCCTTGAGCCAGAAGACATTGATTTGTACATCTAGTTTACCTTGTTTTCTTAGCCATTTGTGACACAGTACAACAGTTCCCATCGAAAAAAGTGTCATGTAAATAAATTACAACTTAGGACGTATACATTAAATAATTTTATAAATGAACTTTAAAAATGAAGGAATAAAAAATGCCAGTCCCCGCTTCTATGGCTGCAGTGATTATTCTGATCATGTTGTCATGTGTAATGAAGCACAGTCCCATCATTAATCAAAAGAACCAATCAGATAACTAATTTAGGCAATATTCTTTACCACAGGACATGTCGGTCAGTAAAAATGCATTAAAATAGCAAAAGATCAATAGTAGACACTAGGGACTGTGTTTACAAACCAGTCTTAAACTTTAGGGTATTATATTCTCAGTCATACTGGGCATCTGATTTTTTTAAAGATAAAATAACATATAAGATAAATGCTGAGATTTTATTTTCAGTTAATAATGTGCATTAGAGGCTGTCTGCTACAAACATATGAATTGCTGTGTTATTTAATGATTTCCACAAAAGTGTGTTTAGCTACTTTCTAAATACACTCTAACTAGACTGGAGTGACACTGCACAGGGAAGAGTTGGCAGGTTCAGGATTTACCGATGTGCGCCTTCAATACCTTACGTGGAAGCCCACATCAAACGCTATAGCTGGCAAACACTATTTATGTTCTGCCTTGGGCAGCCTTGTGTTTTACATAGTCAATACCTTTATTTAAATGCAGATTGAAAGGACTTTGTTGCAAGCAGAGGCATACTTTTTCTAACTTGGATCCTTTTTTTCCTTTTTTCTTTTCTTTTTTTCCTTAAGAATGAGATTTATTTTTTTTTTCGCATATTATTCCAGTAATAAGAAAGTGCATCTCAGATGTGAAATATCTCCATTGGATTTAATCCTTTCAGGATGGTAAAGGGAAAAGTAGAACGCAGCCTTAGAATAGCTGTAGCGCAGGTAAAGTCTGCTGCCCAGCTGCACATGTAGCATCACCCCGCTGAACTCTGTCTGGAGAGACTCCCCTGTGCCTGCGAAGCCGTTCCCAGCTGCACTGCCAGCCTCGAGAGCCACTTACTTGTTAATAATAGTGTAAAACCACAATGGAGTTATAAGCTCAATAAGTAGTCTCAGCACTGAACCAAAACCATAACGAGCCACATTATTCAACTTCCACACACAACGCGCATGAACAGAGGGAGTGCTCAAATACCAATGTGACATCTTCACAGACAGGAACGGTATATTAAGCAGATGTGACATTTATATAATATGTGTTTGGGAACACACATCTCATTTTCAGAAATACTTGGAGGCAAAACATCAGTGCAAAGTGGAAAGACATTTGGCACCTTCGTCAAAAGTGCCCTAGCCTGGCCGGCACGGCAACAGCTCACCTGAATTGCTAAAAGTTGTTTCTGTCAGCCCAGTTTTGTAACAGTCTCTCAGACACTGTCCCATGACCGGGTGAGAAAGGAGGAATGGATGATCGAGTCATACTTTGCCATTTCTATGGCAAAAAAAAAATAATCCTACAAATTGAAATAACAAACGTCTTCGAAAGAAAACAAACAAAAAACCCGAACAAACTGCAATGCAGTTATTTCAAAATGGCAGAATATAATTTGCAAAGCGGCAGCAGAGGCCACGGCTACAGAACACAACACATGAGGAAAAGCTGCAGATCGGCAGGGTCCTTGTGTGTGCCACAGGCTGTGCATCTGCGGTGGCTGTATCTGCAGTTGCATATCTGATGGCACTCGGTGGATGATTCTTACTTGAAATATTGAATTTCTGTTCAAATTACTTACACTTCTGGCCTCTGCACTGTTTCATGTGCTGAGATTCTGTGCTGTGTACAAAAAAAAAAAAAAAAGTTTTTTTCTACAAGGAAGTTAAATTTTAAACTGGATGCCTGAAAATTTTGTGTGGTATCTCCTAGCTCTTGAACAACCGCTCTCACCTCTCCTCTATTTTACACATCTCCTCTGTCACATCTTCTCATAGCCATCTCTTTTCTGAGCCAAAAAAAGCTGATCTATTTAATCTGTCATCACCCAGGAAGCTGTTCTGTGTCTTGTGGTCTTCCTCAGCACCTTCTCGAGTTCAGTGATAGAGCTAGTCCCTCCAAAGGACTCTGTTGGCCTATAAACATGGAAATATCGAGCATGTCACCAGAAAACAAAAAGCAATCACAACGTACGTGGCTGTGCTACTGGCACGGGGACCAGGTGACAGCAAGAAACGTTCCACAAAACACTTTAAGTAGTCTCATTGAGATCGGTTATAATGCTCATGTGCTTAACAGTAAGCATGTGCTTAAGCATTTTAAGGCCTGACAGATTTGATAAATGGGCTGATAGAAGACCACTACTGTAGTCTAAAATACACCTAGTAGTACTTCCTTTCAGAGGAACAGGAAAGCATCCGAGATATTTGAGCTGCTGAGGATCCTTGCATTCTTCTGTTGTTTCAAGAGATTTTACGAGATAATATTTGCTGATTCTTTTCTTAAAAACACAGAACCTTATTTTATTGTACGTAATTCAATTACTTCCTTCTATCCAATAAAATAGGCTCATTCAAATAAAATCCGAATTACTTCCCTCTTTTGGCTTGGGTACAGCATCTTTTGTACCCAGCTAAGCAATCTTCACAGTGCTTGGCAATAATCCTGCTTAGAAGGGCAGGATTTAGAACAGATGCAGACTTCTCCATGTCGGGGTGCTACCAAGTTCTCTGTTGATTAGTAGGGTGCATAATTGGGTATGACAGAATATAGATTTCTGGCAGCAAATCATTTCTAATGGGAGAAGCCACTTGCTGAGGACACCCACTTCAATTAAAGCTAGACCAAGCCTCTAAGTTAGGATGTTAACCCTGTGACTTCTCCCAGACCCACTATTTCTGCTTTCAGGAACCAGGATTCAAAGTCTGGTTGTGCCATTAACAGAGAAACAACCATAAAGATAATGCATAAACTTAGAAGTGGAAACAAGGCTTCACCAGAAAACAGTTTGCTGAAGCTGTCTTGCATGTAGGAATAATCTTTGATCACAGAACACTATATAAATATTATGCGAACACTGTATACTCTGATAGACGCTAACCTCCAGCTAAGTGGAAGATCTCAAAAACATTTAATTTGTAAACTAATCATTGCTGTGGATGTAGCTACGCTCTTTGTACGCGCAGTGTCAGCCCTTTGTGGGCCCTTATGCGTATGGTCCTCGCACGCACCTCCCAGTTTGAAATGGGAGGGGGGGAAAACCAAACTCTGCTTACTCACCACAGAGGTTCTGAGGAGACAAGGATCTGTTTAGTCATCATGACACGATGACTATTGCAAAGCCCACTGAAGTCACACAGAGCCTTTCTGTTGGCTTAGATTCTACCTCCTCTTTTGCTTAAAACTGATCTCAAAGCCACAAGTTTTGTGTGTTTTAATACCATCATTTGCTTATTTTTGATTAGACAGCACGTTCACGTCAATCTAAAGCAAATGAAAGGGTGAAGCAGTGTGTGTTACAGACGGACATGGGGATACAAGGTTGCTGTGAACCACATATGAGTCCCTGTTTTATCATGTGGTTATCTCCTTGAAATCAGCAATAATCCTTATGTGCTTAACATAAGGCATGTGCTCAAGTGCTTCATTTGATTAAAGCCTGACTGATTGGGCTGAGGCTTTTGATCTTGGCCTCTCCTTTTGAGAGAAGAAGAAAGAAAAGAGAAATCAGTCTTAGACGACTATATTTACAGCACCACGTATGCCACTGTTGCTGTTCCACGGGAGTGATGAGCTTACCCGTGATGAGAGGTCCCCACCTCGCCGAGCAGCTCTGTGCAGATGGGCTTTGCACAAGCGCTGCAGACGCAGCGACTGGGCCACGGTGGTTGGGCATCAGTGATTTGGTGATTTCCCTGGAGCTGGTGGGAAGGGCATGGGCTCGCGCTGCCGCTGCTGTGTGCAGCTTTAGCACTGGGGCGCTCCTGAGGACTCAACACCTCACCCAGGGCCTGAGGTTAGTGCCCGGGGCTTGGCGCCGCGCAGGCTCCTGGATCCAATGCAAAACACAGCGACGGGGGAAATGGCCAAGCCTGATGGCGAGGTACCTCAGCAGTGGTTTTCGCTGCCAGGTCACTCCTGTGCTACTGGAGTTTCCCAAAGGAGCCTCTTGAGAGCTGCCACCAACTTTCCCCGTGGCCCATGCTTTCCTCTCCACCATGCCCATGTCTCCTGGATGGTTGGGCATCCCCCTTAAGGGTTACGGATCCAACTGGGACAGCGGGGAGGGGTGTAAGGACAAAGAGCTATGCAACATATATATTGCACACTTATACAAAACTTCTGGAGGCTGCAGAGAGCAGCCTCCAGCATTTGCTTCCATGACTTCTGCAGCAACTTCTGCTTGCACAACAGGCTTCATTCTGAGTCTTTTCAATAGTGCTGGACTATGATCACATACAAGACTCATGTCGAAAATGCAGCAATTCATAGAGTAAAAAATGTCAGCTGCTTAACACTACACAGCAACAGTACAAACCAAGATATGAAACGTATCGAGCTGGAACTACAGGGGAATTTCAGGAATAAAATGTAATTGCTGGAACTGGAGTTTAGCCAGCACACCAGGATTCACACCCCTGTCTCGCAAAAATACCGCAATGAGGTGTGTGAACAGCAAATAATCATGACCTCAAATTTATGACTTACAGGCATCTTAGCATGGTGTTTCCAGCAACACTGTCTTCTCCCAGCACCATACTGGGACATTTGCTCTGTGTTGACTCAAAGAGGAGAATATTGCCCGCTGATTTACCGGCACCACTACACAAAGTGCAATGGGCCTCTTTAGAGGTCCCTTACTCAAGCAATGATGCCTCACAGCTTGTGAGATTTAACAACATCACAGCATTAATTGGTATAACTGCAACTACAGCATGAAGACTCTGTACCTTCTAAATTTTTTTAAGAGATTAATTTAACTAAATCTTTTAATCAACAATGTCATATTTTTATTGTACTTTTGAACATGACAATAATAAACACAGATAATAATTTGTAGAGAGAATATGAAGAGTGATTCATGATACTATTTAATTCTTTATTACATCTACAGTTCAATTTGTGCCCTACAAAAAAAAAGTATCTTAATTTGCTGCCATGACTCCCTTCATACTAAAAAGGATTTTTTGGTAGCACGGGTCAAACATTTGCCATCACAATGTTTTCAGAAAAATTCACATCTGTTCTGTTGAAAATGTTGCAAGGAAATATTTGCTTTCCTTGGGAAAAAAAAGTTTGGAAATTAAAGGATCGAAATATATCATGACAGAAGAAAATACTTTTCTCGGAAAAGCTTTGGGAAACACACAGTAAAGCATGTGTGTTGGTCCTCTCGGGAGATGACAGAGGCTCTCCTTCCTCCCCTAGTACATCCTACAGTACTTGTCCCATCAGAAAGCAACCAGAGGATACACCTGGGCTAGGAAATGCTGGCCCAGACCCTCAGGCTGGTTTGGCTCTAGGGCTGGCATGGTTCATCCAACACAAAGAGCTCCTGCAGTAGCACAGGCTGGCTTTACGCTCTTATCTTGGTATACTTTTTTGAGCTATATAAACCAAACAAGACAGTTACAACTAAATAAGCCTTTCAATTGTATTCTTCGGACAAATTTTGGTATCCAGCCAATACATTAAAATATGTATTTTTAAACACAGCACAAATGTTGCAGCTCACTGACCTGTGAAACAGTGGGAATATGAAGAACAGTGAGGATTACACCACTTTAAATCCCTCCAGCTCTCACTCATATACCGTACTGGAAGAAAATGCAAGTGGATACATTTACACCAAGCTCTGTCCTCATTTATAAAGCGATTCGGTAACATGTACAGACTCCAGCACACTGGATAGTTATTTTTGATATGTGCTGCATTTTAAACACAACAGTTTTTAAAGTTAAAGGAATCTGATTAACTCAGTGTTACAACTGACAGAAAAGTGACAAGGTCCAGCAGAAACAGATGTTCCCTGCAAGTTGCTTCTTCCATCCCACGCGTCTTTTAAGAAACATTCAAATTCCATTTGGCACTTCTCCCAATATTTTTTCCCCATCTTCAGTGCAATTGTAGGAAACTTTGACGCTTATCTCACTGCTATAGATTTAATAGTAATATTAAATAACATCACTCACATTAAATCTAAGAACGTGAGACCATGATAATGTACATAGTTTTATGCTAATCTCTTACCAGTACTCTTGTGTGCTCTCTTTTGCTTGCATTAATACTCTGCTCAAGGTAGATTAGTCTGTGCAAACCTGCCATGCCTGCTGCGCTCTGCTAGAGATTTTACCTCTGCATGTGGACCAGGCACAGCCTTCAGCAACACCGTACCGCGGCGAGCAGGTTTGAGTCTCAGAGAAAGAAGATACTTCTGTGGCTGGTGGCAACTGGGCCAACAGTTCACGCCTACACACATAACAATTTTTATCAGCTGAAAACACCAGTCACTGCAAACCAAAATGCAAGTCAGTTATGACTGCATTAGCACAGAGGAGTATTGCTGTCCTGTGGAGGAACCCCAAAATAAACGTCTGCTAGTGGTTCAGTATGGAAAAGAAAAAGAATTTAGACAGAAAGATCCCAACCATATCATCATATCTGACAAATGTGAAAAGCTTTAAAAACAAAAGGAAGGAATATATGTCTGTATATATTATACAGTTTAATAACTCTCCTCTAACTACAAATTAATTCAAATCTTGTACTTGCATTAAAAATGAACTCTATCTATTTTATGTTGATCATTAACTAAGAATATTTCACACTAGAGATTTGTCATATTAAGGAGAATTGAAACCACTTATATCAATTAATTGTATTATACATAATCTTTACATAGATTACCAAAAATAATTTAGATTCTATACTAAGGAAATATTAAATACGAATCCTGCAAGGACTCATGACCCAAACTCCTGTCTAAATAACATTTTGGGATAGGGAAAGGAATGATAGAAAAGAAGTGTAAATCAAAGCTGATTGCGAGAAGTCTTCAGTGAAATTTCTCCATTGAAAAATGTGATGTAATACAACTTAATTTTTTCTTGGAAACACGTCAATATCCTTAGGGACACTGTCTCAGAGATAGGATGGAGAAGGAAGGGCTAGAGTCCAGTGGTACCAGCAAGTGCATGAAATAGGAGGTCCTAAATCCAGCAGGATAACCTGAAGCTGGTTCTCTTACATGCCACAAAGCCTTGTTTTGGAGTTTCCTCTCCTATTATTTCAAAACAGTAATAAACAAAAAGTAAGACAGGTTTTATTGTTGAATATAAAAAAACCCCAAAACCTTGGCAAGACCTTGAAGCCATAGTATTGCTCAGTCATCGTCATTTTTCACGGATATGTTAGTCCCACTAACATATGAAAAGAGTCAAAAGAATCACAGAGTGAAAGAAAGCTGGTCTCTGCTAGAGAGTATTTGGTCAAGCAGTCCCAGAAGTGCATGAAGCTTATACAACTAAGAAACTTTTGACTAGCTACAGAAAAACACCTGCCAGTATTGAGTGCCAACCAGACAATCAACAGCAAAAGCTTTGTGAGTATTGCCCCAAGTTTCATCTCCACACAGTACTTGGCAATCACTTCCAAGCAGCGGGAGGAAGTTCTGCAGCAGGAGAGGAGAGGACCACATGGGCTAGAATATCCCGAGGCATGGAGGAGGCGGTTAGAGACCACGAGGGGTTCAGAAAAAGCAGTAATGATCCAGAACGCACTGTACCATTACCAGTGATTCTACAGCGGGGCAGGATTCTTGGCACTTACTAAATAATAGCTTACCTCTTCAATAAAGCCAACTTTGAACACAATTAACAGAAAAGGAGTCTAAATCAACTGGACACATGGTTCATTGCAAATTATTCATTTAGGGGCTGTACCACCACACATGAACTGAAGCAGTCACACCAGACAACATCAGCAGTATCGTTTAGAGGATACAGATTTTTCTCAACCCAGAGAAGGCAACAACCTACTCAAGACAGAACTGGCGATACGCACAACCTCACAGTTATCATGCCTGCCTTAATAGACCATTAACATTTTGTATATAACTGTCACGATATTTCCACAAAAACACATACCTTCTGCATGTCCAAACATAGAGCTTTAAGTTTGCTCATCTTTCCTCAGAGGAAGATAGGGTAAGCCTCTGCCACAGCAGCCTCCTTGGGAGCGTGTCCGTTATCATGTTTTGGCACTGTGCAATGCCTGGCATTCTTCACGCAACCTGCAGATAGCCCAAATACTTCTTGGAAAGAGATTTCAATACAAACTTCCCCAGAATGTTACTGGAGACCCACTCAATTCTGAGTATAACCTTGAAACAACTGATGAAAAGTTTTTGACATGCTAACTACCAGATTTACGAGCAGTAAAGGTACATGCTATAGATCAAATTCCAATAACACTATACGCTCCTCTGAAAAGGAAACAAAACCTTAGCCAAATATGTCTGATTTTGTGTGAGTTCCACAATCACTAAACAGTCCACAAGGAGGATTTCCAAAGAAAAAATAAATTACTAACCTTACCTCTGAATAATTCTCTGCTTCGGTGCCATATCATCCTCACATCTGTCATTACCCCATGCCTTTTCTACGCAGGACAAATTAATGATAGGGGAAGCTTCAGAAGTCCCACAAAACCCTGGATGTCAGGACCTCGTGTGCTGCCAGAGAGATGTCTCAGCATGTTGCAAATGCAATTTGAAAATTCTGGATTTGGAAATGGGGCTGTTTAGCTCTCGGATGATGCAGAGAATCGATTAATTAACAAGTGACACAAGACCTACCCATCTCTTTGCTTCACCATCCCACCGGGAAGCAAGCGGAGTGCTGAGCATCCCCTGGAGCGCAGAGGCAGCCTGCAGGGCTGGGGAATACAACTGCAGCTCCCACCTTTCAGAGGAGCTGAGACTTCATCAGCATTTACTTCTGCCAGAATCAGCTCTAAAGCTTTTCCCACCATCTGAAATGCAGAAAGGAAAGGGAAAGCAGCGATGCTGTGCTAAGGGAAAGGCTGCTTGTCACGCTACCATAAACAAAGGCATCAAACTGGCCATGTTAAACCAAAGTTTTCCTCTATTGAGGAAAGTCACAGACAATTTAATCCAAAATTTTAGTAACCATTCTGATATGATTTTTAATGCAGCTGTTTTTTACCTTATGGTCAAAACAAAAAAACAATCAGCAGAACACAAATGAGTATTTGCAAAACCTGAAACAAAGAACAGCTTCAAGACCCCAACATTCTGGAAAAAGACCTTTTTAAACTTTTCTATCTAATAAGTGTTCCTAGTACTGCCTATCCAAGAGCAGGCAGTGTGACTAAACTGTCACAGTGTCCTAGAGCCCAAACTTGAGTGGTGTTACAAGCCAGCTCTCTCCAGCTAGCTTTGGGGAGGGCACAGGGACAAATGTGGTGGAAGTGGCCACGTCTCACCGAAAGGGAATGCATCGCCTTATCTCTAGGTGCAACAGCTTTAAAAAAAAAACATTTGCACCAGTTTCACGGTGAAAACTTTGCTTCAGGAGAAATAAGGGCAACTAAAAATTCCCGCAACAAGGCTGAGCACGGCTGCGCTGCCTAACCCAGCACGGGCTCTCCCCTTCGGTCTTCTCCCTTCCCTTCAATTTCTTTCCCTGAGGCAGATGGATAAAATTAGACACAGTCACATAATAGTGGTCTTCATTCAGTTTCTTGTTTACTCTCTGCCACCTACTTTGTCTACAGCTTTCTTTCAAGTAAATCATACAATTACTCTTTTCCACCCACTCTACATTTTAAGTGACATTTGATTAACAAATAAACCAACCCTTAATAAGAAAACTATTGTCTAAATAAGCACTAATACTTTAAATTAAGCACTTTAAATACACCTAATTATGTATTTAATCAGGATTTAACAGGACATGCATTGTATGCTAACTGAACACAAAAATTAGATTACTTAAAAGGTATTTATTGAGGTTTAAGAATTATATAAAAAAGAAGTATTTGCTACAAGCTGGCTCATCTGATAACTTTTATTTACTTTAAGCAACATTAATGAAATAAATGCTTAAGTCCAGTGATATCACTTACACTTGTTTTGTGGTTAAATATACGTGTGTCACACAAATAGGATTGTTTCCATACAACATACCTAAATGCATTTAACCTGGGAGCATCAAGCTAGTTTCCCGTATCCCACATCTGAGCCTCACTAGCTTGTTTCTATCTGTTGGCATTTGGGAACTGCCAAAATTCAGAATTTGTGGTCTGCAGGAAGTGTCAGCATTTTGAAATCAGCTTCCATTCAGATTCAGAACAACTTTTTTTTTTTTTTTTCTCCTTTTCCTTTTATTTCCCCCTTCTCTTTTCCCTAAACTTTTCACAGACTGGAAAGCCATCAGACCTACCCAGAGCCATGCCTGCTGGAGGCCTGGGGGTCTGCCTGGGAAGTCTCCCTGTGTTTGGGGAGGGAGTCTTCCTCCGCGGACGTAAATCCAGAAAGCCGAGGTCTGTGATCGGGGCAGGCTTTCTGCTGTGGCTACCTTCGAGCTGCAAGTGCTGGCAGGCAGCCACCGAGCCACGCAGGTGACCTGGCAGGAAACCAGACAGATTTACAATGAAAATCTGCTTAGCAGGCTAGGTTCTCTGGGAAGATTCATTGAAAGCCAGATGTTTTCGTGAAATGTTTTGCTTTTGACGAATCGGCATTTT
Organism: Ibidorhyncha struthersii; assembly: GCA_013398815.1. Taxonomy (NCBI): domain Eukaryota; kingdom Metazoa; phylum Chordata; class Aves; order Charadriiformes; family Charadriidae; genus Ibidorhyncha; species Ibidorhyncha struthersii. The sequence continues at coordinate 310,894 of VZSZ01010485.1, forward strand.
CTGATGGAAAAAAACTTTCTCTCTGAAAACTTGCTCTGAGCTCTGCCAACAGCCGCCGCTGCCGAGAGGAGTCAACAGCCATGCGGCGAGGCTGGGCACTGCTTGGGACAGTGTCCCGGGGCCTCCCAGCTCCTGATCCTCCTCCCTCACACCAGAGGTGCCCACCACGGCTCAGGTTGCAGGACGGATCCCGCTGTTCTCCTCCGCTGTTCCAAGCAGTGGGAGCTGGCCACAAGACAACCATCCCCAGTGCTCTCCTACCTCCGGCACTGGTGTTCAGACCAAAACACTGGCTCCACACCAAGCGGAGCAGGAGCACAACGTTACAATATCTGTACGGTGTTTCAGCAGCCCTGTCTCCAAAAAAAAACCCCAAACCCCAGTCTGGACCACCAGGCGGCTGGCAACTCCCTGGGGGCGGCTGTTCCCAGGGTATCAGCGTTACACCTGCCTTTCTCATCCCCTAGTGGGGCAATCCCAGGGTGGTGGCACAGGAGCCCACCAGGGAGCTGCCGGTGAGGTGTCCCTGGCTGCCTGCCTACCCAGCCTCTCCAGCACACCAACCGGCACCACGCCAGGGATCCAACACGCTTGAACTTCCAGGTCTTCCCGCCACCCTCTGCTGTCTGATGCTGACTGCTGATACAAGGAGCGAAAAGCAGCCAGGGCTCGACAGCTGAACACAGCTCAGACAGATAACTGCTTGCGTCTAACAAAGCCATTCCTAATAAAAATAAGTAGGCATAAAAGTGGAGAAGAGGACCGACCCGCACGCAGGGCTTGGAGAGTGGCTCAACTGTGGTGCTTCTTTCAAAACACGAGCTATCTGGAAGTGGCACTGAAGGCAAGCACATGAAAAGTGCTGATGAAAACTCTGCTTAAAGACCTCTTTTTCTCAGGCAAGAAATGCCATATGTCTTTCTCTCAGCAGCAGGCCAGACCCCACTACTTTATTTCTGGTGCTACAGTAAATAGTATATATTAAATAGTCACTAGGTCTTCAGAAACTTCACCTCCGATATTATTTTAAAGGACTTTCAGCTGTGAAAACCAGTGTCGTTTTATTCTCCAGACAGAGCTATCTTTCTAATCAAAGGTCGTTTATTTTTTAATACATAAAGTATTAAAAAAATCTCTTGAATCCATCACATTCAGAACATCTGTCCGTCCCAAAGTCTCAAAACATTAACACGTACTTTGACTGTAAATATATTAGAATATCCAAATAACTGTGTGTCAGATATGACACTTTCTTGTGCTAGTGAAAGCCAGATGAAATTCATCAGCTTCAGTAGATTGCAGATTTAGAGTTCTGTAAATAAGGGAAAAAATTGGCCCTGTGCTTTAATTAACATTTTAAATCAAAACTGCATTTGAAAATGTTCCAAAATTGGAAAAGATCATAAATAACCTTGGTCTGCAATATTCGACTAGAACATACTTGTGCATTCTTTGCTTTGAAAAAAAAATGTGTTTTTTATCAAACGATAATTATGGCTGTGCTTGAAATGATCACCCTTAAATTCTTCAGGAAGGTTAAATGACTGCTGAATATTAATATTTTCCCTTTAGCCAGGGATTCAAAACAATTCCCAACAAAATATTGTGGCCGACAGATTTGGAGGGCTATGTCATTAAAAGCCGCTGTCATTATGCCGCTTACATGCTTGTTCTGCAGAGACCGTATTTTCAGTAATAAATAATGTTTTGAAACAAACAGGTGATTTCTGTAAGAAGAATCGACAGTATTTTTTGAAGGCAGTGGTTTCTGTAGAAACCTTTCCTCTCTTTGTCCTCTCCTATCTGCAGGGTATTGACAGCTCTGACAAGACTTTGATTATCTAGTCAGCAGGAGCCTGAGACTTGTCACTTGTCAGGTGTGAGCCGGCAGTCACGCAGCTGATGAAACAATTGAAAGGAGATAGGCTGAGCATGAGGAGGATCAGGGTCATCAAGCCCAAAATGCACGCCTGTCTAGTAAGGGGATGGCTTACACCCTCATTAATGACTCCAATAAGGCAGGAGAGGGAGGCGGGGAGGAGCTGGAATAGGGAAATAAGAAATGCAAAGGTTGGGGATGGTGGAGGAGCTCCAGTTGTCGACATCTGTTTCTTGCCCACGGTTCTGCAGCGACCGGAGCCCCTGCGGCCCCAGAAGAAGCCCCAGCGCTGCCGGCACGCTGCCTCTCTGTGCCCGTCCCCTGCCTGCTGCCGGAGGTAAAGGGGAGGGTGGCACTCTGCCATCCCCTTCTCCCACACGACGGCCGGGTTTTCAAACGGCCCTCCCCGGCAGTGGGGGCGAAAGGCAGGGTGGCTCTAGCTGGACCTGTAACGGGTCGGTACCCTCTGGTTTCACCCCCCTGGGGAGAGTAAACACCAACCCAGCCACTTCTAAACGGCTGTGCTTCAACCGCCTCCAGCATTACATAGAAATCCCAGCTGTGACAAACGCCTTCAGTCCATATGCTAAGAAGTCTGGGTGCATTGGGGTGATTTCTGCCGCTCTTGGTGAGAGTTACTGTCCCACCACTGCTGAAGACAACTGCCCGCTAATCTGCACTTGGGCACTAGGCTGTACAACTGAAACTCCAGGAGGGGCATTTACTAATCCAGAGGCAGGCTTAGTCAAAGAGGGCAATATAGAACAATAGCCCTTGTCTTGCAACTGGCAGGACTTAACAAAATGCTTTGTAGAAAGACGGCTGTAATCCATAACTAATATCCTCTCTGTATGTATCATATACAACTGGTGGGTCCGTTGATAGGAGCTTATCCTAAGAACATTTCACACAAAACTGGATTAGTACAATATGCTTTGCACTAGAAAATCATTCACAAACTTCAACTCGTGTAAAACCCAGGACTTTTTTTTGGTTGGTGGCTCTCACATTACACACTGTCTGTTTTTCTGTGATCTGCATTCATTAGCTATTCATATCAAAACACAGTGCAAGGTGTGCTTTGCAAGATTTAACAGGCAAAATAGTGCCGCCCAGAAAGTCTCTTTCAAATTTAAGTGGCAACATAAATTATTATACACATTTAGTTAATGCCACAGGAAAGATCATGAGTATTGAGGACACGATCTGTCAGTTATACACATGCAAACCTCCAATTGTTTCACTGATTGCAGAACTTTCTCTCCAAGTCTGTCCGGACACAAAGCCAGTGAGATCAGAGTTTGGTGTCCCATCACAGGTATAAATTGTGAGCTGCATTTACTAGTTTATGTGAGCCCCAAACCCTTTCAGAAAGTTTGGGAGTTGTCTACTCTCCCTTGTAAAACTGATTATTGGTGTTCCTTAAATCTCTGGGATACTTAGACATATGGATAAGATAAGCATGGATTAACTATGTCTGACTATGCATATCAACTAAGGAGAAAATTTTGCTCCGAGATAAAGCAGCAATGAAAACCCACGAGACAGGACAGGCAGGATCAGACAGGATGCTGAAGGTGTGTGACACTTGCACACAGTGGGATACAACATGACAAGGAAGAAGTGCCTAGTGAACTGAGGAGGGGCAAGAAAAGAAACACCTCTAATGTTCGGTATGAAACCTCAGAGGCAGACATATTTCAAATTTCTAAAGTTCTTTTTTTTTATTATTAACTTTGCACAACAGCTTACTTTATTGACAAAAATCGGAAGACAGCTCACTACAGTCCCGTGCGGAGAGGTGTGGTACACAGCAATGTCCCTGCTGAATGTTTGATAGGTAAAACCTTTCTTGCACAGCTGGGCAACTGTCGTGTGCTTGGCCAATCCCTTGGGGAAACATTTTTCACTGAGGATTTCAGCACACTTTTTAGGAGTTTATTGCAGGTACTCTAACCAGGATTTCATACGCCTAAAGGAGAGAACATCAATGCACCCGCTTCACCTAGGGCTGTACACCAACTAAAATTCCCTATATCTAAACATAGAAGTTTAGGGAGTTTTCAGTATTGTTCAAAACTGGAATACAGCTTAGAAAATAGAGTGTACAGAGTTAGTTATTCTGTGGCTTTTAGGGGTACCCATCATGGCGAAATGATACCTGAATTTCTTCACAAGAGAGCTGGTTCTGGACTTCAAACCACGGTTCCAGTATGGAATGGATACTTGATAGGAGAATGACAGTGTGATAAATAAAGAACTTGCCAAGAATACCAGGGAGCAATGAATGACAGGTACAGATCAATGGACTATCAAGCATGTTTTCAGGCATCGGTTTATTGTTATTAATACTTTAACTTAATCTCCAGCTTCAAAATAAATGATAACACATTCACTGATGTCTTTCAGATTTGATTTCTTGTCTCTAAAACATTGAATCAGAAATGTAACCTGAGAATGATAAATTTACACCAACGTAGTAAACTCATTGAGATGAATTACTTATGCCATTCTTGGGAAGGGACTGGGCTTGGCTGAGCGTGTGGGAAACCCTCTCCTCGCCTGCCCACCCCAGGGCCCCACGCTCACCCACCGCCACCTGCAAAAGCAAATAGTGGCCTCTTGAGACTAAAGCTTACTATGTAATTAGTGAACATTTATTTGAAAACAGTACTAACGAGCAGGCCTAGTCTTAGGTGATGCTTAGACATTTCCATACTGGTTTCTAACTCATTGACCTCCCAGAGCAGGGACATACCCTGGACTTGCTCACACCCCAAAATTAGCTGAAGTAACTTACAACAACTTTTGGCTGCTCTAGGTTGCACAGTGACAGTGGTTCAATGAAGTGCAGAGGGGTACCCAATTATTCTGATATTAGCAATAATTTCCTGAGTAATACACCAAAGGCTCTACAGCACTGGAAATAAGAGTTCAGCCCCTTCATTACTTGAGAAGAACCTGTATACATGGCTTTGAGTCCAGATTACGAATTTTCCATTTATCAGACTTTTGCATTGTTGGGGTTTTTTTTCAGCTGGGGACACTGCTTTACTAAATTCAAACCTTAAAAAGTGTATTAGCTTTAAGTAATGCTTCCTTCAGCTCCAGCCAAAATACTGGAACATTTCATCCATGGAAGAGAGTCCTATCACCATCTACTGTCAATTGTAATAATTCATAAAGGATGCCACAGAGATTTGAATGTACTATTTGATCACTTTTTCAGCTCTTGCCATTTTGTTACAAAAGCAGAGTTTGTGATAAGATCAAACCAGAAAGCTATCAATGCTCAGCTATCAATATACATATTTTCTAGAATACAATATCCTCCAGTTAATATAAAATAATTGTGGAAATGGTTGGCAAATTAAAGATGGTTGTTACAGATTCCAAAAATACTTTTGCTTTCAGCAAAATACATTTTTAATTACTTTCCTACTAGCTGTCATTTTTCATAAACCAGTCTAGACAACTCGTGCCAAATCATGCAAAAACTGATCTCAATGAAATGCTTTCCTCTAACACCAAAGATCAGAAAATGTTCTTTTTATTTTTTTTAAAGCACACGTGGAGTTTAACAAAACACTTCTAGATAATCTTTGCTATATGCGGAGTGCTAAAAAAAAAATCAAAGCTTCCCTTTTAAAAACCTGATATATTAAAATATCAAATAATAATGAATAATATTTTTCCTGTTTAGAAATAAACTTGAAAACATAAATATACACGTCCATATTGTATTTTTATTACCCCCTAAATTCAAAGTCTTTTTCCCAAAACACATTACTACGAAGCACAGACTAGCAAGATCTGCATCAACACAGTTATAACATGTTTCTGCCACGCCTTTTATTCTATTTATCTTGAACATATTGAAAAGGAGGGAGAAAGAGTGAAAAATAATCTGAATTTGTATTTCCTTTACACTTTTGACTGGAAATATTAAGCTGAGTTACAGCACTCAGAAGTAAGGAATTATGTATAGTACAGAATGTAGATTTTGCTTTTAGCGTCATAATCAATGTCCAAATCTAAAATTGATATAATTGACTGTTAATTAATTCCCTTGATATTTTCATTAGCACATCCAAGCAACAAGTCCTCTGTTTGGCACTTCTGAATTATTCAGGAAGTACTCGGTTTGCTCTAATGAAGGCGTTACTGCCTGATACTATGCTGGCTAATAAAGTTAAATGCAAGGCATGCTTTTATTTTTCTATTTTGATTGGACAATCAAAGGTTTCCCTTAAGATATGTGAAACAAAATTTCAGAACCGCACTAAAAAAATGTCAAGAGAGATGTCCGAAGATATTTTTTGTGAAAAAATCCAGCTCTATTCTCTCAATAATTGTAGCTTTCCCTTAAGTCCTACAACCCTGAAATGAGAAGGGTTGCTCTGTGTGGCATCCAAATTTGTTTTGAAGGCACCTTAGGTGTCTGGAGCTAATGTTGCCTGTCAGCCCTCCAGGTCTCAAAACCCTTGCAGCAGCCTAACCAGCCAAATGATGAGTGGAGATTTACTAGTAACATTGCCCTTGCTAGTTGCCTCTCCATTGGCAATGTGACCAGGATACTCCCAAATGCTCCTACAAATCCCTGAGCAAACGTTGGTATCCTTACCCAGGTAAATCCTCTCTGATCTCCAAGGTTGATTTTGCCAGGGGAAAGACTTCAGGATTGGCCTAACCAGGAGAGAGTTAGGAGCGCTCCTTCTGGATGCTTTGGTTCATGGTGGTGTCAAAAGCCAGGACAGCTGGTAGGGCTTATACTAAACTTGGCAGCTTTGTGTCTTTTTTTAACACTCTTTTTTTCTTGTAAGGTACTAAGTGGCAGAAATCCCATAAATCTTGCCATTCCAAAAAGAAAAAGCTTGAGGGGACTGGGTGGTACATTTGATGGATGCACTGTCCTTAATGCACTAGCCTCTTCCCTAAGGGATTATGGTTTTGAATTTAGTGCAGAGAATGAACTGTTCCTCAACTGATGGCAGCAAAAGTTTATCAGCAAAAGATAGTTTTACCTTTAAGATCATCACTGTTCTTTGACATGATCCTCGTCTATACTGATCCTTCAGTGCCACTCACAAAACCAATAAATAGCCACTACAGGGGCAATTCAGTTTGTTGTTTGTTTTGTTTTTTTTTTTTTTTTAAAGAAACAAAATGCTACTAGTCCTAATTAATTTAATATTTGTCTCTTGGACACCATCTCCCATATGACAACCTCCAAAGACTTTACAAAGATTAATGACACCCCATTATATCAATGAAGCAGAAAGAATAAGAATTAGTTCACCCATCACTGAAACGCACTCTGTTCTGGGGTGGAACATGACAGCTACTTAACAGTGTATAACATGGAGGAACAGGGCCTTGGGGAATCAAGAACCCACCAGTTACTTCAAGAGAAATACTGGTCCTACAGCAGTGAAGTGGTTCTTCTCAGGAGTTGGTCACTGTATGGGTATGTTCTTCCCAAGCCTCCTGTGGGGCCCAATGGCTGCAGGAAGACATCGCACAACTCTAATGGAGGAAAGTGGAGGAAGCTTTGCTGATACTAGTAGAGGGTTGGTGCAAGTAGGCAAAGCCTCAGTGCCGCATGGCACCCGGCACCATGGTAAACCTGGGAGTGCAGAAGCAACATTATGTTTTTTCTTCCCTCCTAATAACTCAGGAAGTTATGTAAACCAGAAACAAGAGCCTATTTTGGCAGCTGCAGCAGAAGGAGGGGGTGAGCTTTACACCACCCCACCCCTGTTGATAGTGGAGGTTGGATGAGATGCAATGACAGCCTCCACCATCGCTGCCAACCTGGCTGGGGGAAAAGTGGCTCTGGGACCACTGCATGCCCGCAATGCCAGTGCCTGTGACACCGTGTGAAGGTCATCTGCCTGAGGTGGCCATTCATTGTGCTGCTGATGTGTCAAGCACACCTTCCACTTGCTCCACGGCCACCCCACCAGTGCAGATGGAAGCCTGCCTTCTCATTTTATACTTAATGTATAAGTTTTTGCATTCTGAAGTATAAAAAATCATTTCACTCAATGATTAAAAAAGGGCTTCTGAATACACACTGTACAGCTTTATCAGTTAATTTGAACTTGCCGAAAAAAAAAAGCCACATTTTTAGATTTGATTCTCATGGTCTTAAAATATTAATCAGACACATGCTCCGTATTTTTTTTTTTAATCCAACTGTCTACAGAATGCTTATTGACAATTTACAAAGAGAGGTTAGAAAATAGTAAAGGGAAATATGTAAGTAATTATGGTTCTAGTATTGCAGGGCCAAGTGAAGTAAATTAATGTAATGCAAACATTTTGTGGATTTGTTTAATTATTTGCAAGTACAATTAAATCTGCAAGTACAATTAAATCATAGTGGAATGGATGGGGGTTTATAAATGGGAATGTTCCTAATGAGTCTTTTCAGAACACTCAAAATTCTTTGCAAAATACGGATATGCTTCCAGGTCATTTATATCCACTTGCTGAATAGATGACCGTACACAGCTGGGGCTACATTCAAGAAGACTTGGGAACAACAACTTTCAGTTCACTACCGATGAAATTCCCCTTATGCCAAGGACCAGCACAAGTCCTTCCCATCTTTGCTTCCCCATGGGTCTTCCCTAAAGAGCTCATGGGGACTTTGTGGAGTCTTCTGCAGCAGAGCAGAACGAGCAAAAGGGAATTTTCACCAGATCTGGGTGGTACCTGCAGGGATTTCTGACCCGATTGAGGGATTACTTTCTATGGACTCTGGGCATCCACCAGTCTGCTCCTATTCCAAATATAAGAGCACATGAATGTTAGAAAGACCCTGAAGAGCTGCAGCATTGCAACTCTGCCACCACTGAAGTCAATGAGCTCATCCCAGACCCCACAGGGAGCAGCCACAGACCAATGCTAGACCTTCTAAGAACTCAATCTTAAATGACTACAGTGCCTCCAAGAAAAAAAAAGAAAGAATTAATTTTGTTTAAACAGATACGGTTATATATTGTTCCTGTGAAACTGAAAATAATGTTGCAAATTAGGAAGTTTCTTTTCTGAAATATATTCCAATCAACAAGTCAATGTCCTGAGATTATAATTTGGATTTCACATTCTTATAACAGAAAGAGCTAAAACACAGTATACATTTCCCTTTTTTCATTAATTGAAAAAAAAAAAAAACCCAACCCAACAACAACAAACTGGCCTAGAAAGTATTGTCTAAGTAGTATTCAATATGTTGTCTTGAGCTGAATGGAGTCAAGTCGTTCAGAACCTAAAGGACATTCAGTAACATTTTTACATGTCTGAGCACTATACAGCATGGAGTAGCCACTGTGCAACAAAAGTAGTCTAGATCTTTCTGTCTGCAACTCACAAAGTTGAGACATTTTGAAAATACATCTTTGACTTTGTTTTTTCAAAGAAATCCTGAGAAAAGGTGAAAACGGAGAAACTGTTGGAAACACTCCAAAAGGCCTGTGTTCTTCCAGAGACTGTTTAATTACCAACTGAACTGCCAGTCCTTTCAGAAATGGATCAAAAAGCCACAGAAAGCAGTGACTTAGCAAAAAGAAGCAACTTCCTATTTTTTTCTGTTTCATTTAGAGAGAAACTTCTCTTTTTTCTTTGCATTTCCAGGAATTTTACAACTAGTGGCAGATGTTCTGTGTTGCATGGCTCTTACACTTTTAAAGGGATGAGCAAACATGCATGGTATTCAATAATGCATAGGAATGTCATATCTTTTAGGCATTACCCCATCCCTGTGAGGTCATCAGCCTTTTGATATTTCTAGATTTAATCTTACTTTAGAGCAATCAACCACAAAATTTGCTTTTTCTTGATCTTTCTCTGAAATTCACAGCATACCAGTACTATCGACTTGGCATCATTTCAGGTGGTTACTGCGTTCATGCTGGGTGGGGCTTTGAAGGCGAGAGGTTATTTTTTTTGAGGAGGGAAAAGTCTTGAGTCTTGACCCTAAGGTACCCAGCTTTGGTCAGCTGAGGGCTTTGGTCTACCAAGCCGGAGATGAGAGCAGAAGCCCAGCGTGTTTGGCTAAGTGTTGATTGACTTGCAGAAGGATGAGTGTGAGCGTGCCTGTGGGGGAGGGAGGTGATCAGAAAGTGAGGAATCTGCTACTAGCCTTTAAATTGAAAGCTTTATACTCTGTGCTTTTATAACTGATGTTTTATAGATGTAAAGTGTTCACAGCCTCAGTGACAGCATCCAGTATACCTTTCTGAAATGAACAGGCACCTGACCTCAGCTGGGTCTTTGATGTGGTGGCTTCAGCTCTCAGTATGTAAATATGCTTATTTGCTACAGAAGCCAGTTCTTTAAGATGACTGACTATGGTTGCTCTTGCATAGGGATGCGAAAGCACGAGGGAACTTTCCAGAAACAGAACCGTCTCTGACCACTTGGCTTTTGTACATATTAGACAGAGAACACTGTCCAAAAAACTACTGAGCTTTGCATGTCAGTGCTGTTTTCTATCTGCTTCCTTACATACCTAGTTTTCCCAAGTTCAGAAACTTGGATAAACTAATTCTGTTCAGTTCTCCACAAAACTGACCTGGAAGCAGCTTTTTAAATGGCGTGAAAATTAAAATACACTTCATTTTTAAAACATTTCCTATAAATAGTGCTTTAGAGGTCATTCATGAGACCAAGATTATTTTAAACTGATTGTTACCAGAAATCAATACTACCCAAACAGTCCCTGGTATTACTTTGCACTCAGGACACAGTCCAGGCTCCCACTTCTCCCACAGGTGAAGTATTTGCAGAATTAGGGCTAAAATTACAGAAGACCTGCTTGTAATGCTATTAAAGCAATGCAGGTGTACTACAGCACATAAGACATCATAAAGGGAATCGATGGGTTAAATAGATCTTTTTTCAGCTTTAGGATTTGTATGAAGAAATGATGTACATGTAGTCGGGCGCCTAAGAAGGCCGCAGCACGCACTCTGACAATGGCTTTCCTCCTTATCTAGGATCTTTTAATAAAGTGTTAATTATAAAGGCTTCTCAACTCATTGTTTAGAGTCCTAAAGAGAAGCACGCTTTTCCTGTCAAACACGAAGGGTTTGCAGCAAGTGAATTTGTCTTGTGGCAGTAAGCAGTATTTTCCCCTGAAGTGATTAATTTAAGTGGGCTGGTGCTGCCCTGATGTTCTGCGGGCTCCTGCATCGCCCACACTCAGAGATAAACCACAGCAAACAGTGCCAGCGCCTTGCCACTGGCACCGTGCCTTGGAGGGGTCCGCTTTGCGCCATTTTACAGGTAGGACTGATGCTTATGTTGGGTCTTTTCCTAGTGAGACCCAATGGCCAAGTGCTGCCCACAGGATGAGCAAAGGACCAGGACGTTTAATCCTGCTTAAGCTGATGCGTGCAAGTCCGCGATGTTGTGGTATGGTGAAGGGTGAGAGGCGGTGTGCAGGTAGCCTCCTCTAGACCATTCATTACTGTAAATACCTCTATCATGTCATCTGTTGTCACTCACTGGAAGAGTAAGTAGAGTGGCAGATGAAATACAAAAAGGCCAATAATAGAGGTATTAACATGCAGTTCCATTAACTTTAGCCAAAATGGAATGAAAAGTGTAGGAGAAAAAAAAAAATCATAATATCATCTGAAAGCAGCACTGTCTCTAGGATGACATGCTGTGTAAAGTGAGCCTTCAAAGGAAAAATAATATCACTTTGTAATGCTGATATTTTGCTGAGTTATTTATTTTATGACAAAAAAGCATTGTGCTGTGTGAACAAATATGAATTTACTACTTTTAAATAAGCAAATAAAAAAACAGAAGTAGATCACTATAAAAAACTTCCTGCAATACTTTGCATAAGTGATCATAATTAGCAATTAGGTGGGAAAAATCAGGCTTACTTTATTATTTCCCATGGCCTGTTAGGGTATCAGCTTAACTCCATGGTCAGGCGTTCACATGGCTAAGCCCTGACAATCACATATCTGCTAGTCACATTTTGAGCTAGTCAGACACACGCCAGCTCCAGTAGAAAAACATGCAACCGCTCTTACACGAATCTGCTGTTTGAAGGCAAGTGGGGTCCTGATAGCTCCCACCGGCCCAGCCAGCCCAGTCCCAAGGGACAGACATGTCCCAGGGTTTAAAGTACACAGTCATCTTCTCCAGAAGTTCTCATGAACAGATTAATTTCAACTTCACTTTCTGTGTAGGAAACATGAAACAAAAATAAAAGCGGTTGAGAACGAAGCATTGCTAAGGCTTCGGAGACGCCTGGACTTCAATGTTTCTTTTTTCTAAATGGAGAAATGGAAGAGCAGGGCATGTTTGAGACTTGAATGAGCAGCAGGGCTGGTTGCACCTTGCCTTTTAGACAGTTAACTGCATCTGGGCACATTTTACTAACAGCACAGAGGACAGCAGGAAGACCTTTGAAACAAAGGTCTTAAAAAAAAAAAAAAAGGTAGGAGGAAAATGCCAGGATGTCTTCTTCAAGCAGTCCCATATTGTTTATCTCAAACTCATTTCATACAGTTGCTTTTGTCACATTTATCCCGGCATATTTTGCATGATCAGAGGCAGTTATTGCTAGAGGATTATTGTACAGCTTTGTATTGCAGCAGCACCCAGGAGGCCCCGACACAGAGCAAGCCACCCGTGCGCAAGGAGGGAACACTTTCTAAAGTGTCAGCTCCTGTTGGAGGAATTCATAATAACTGAAATTGGGTCTGAGAGTCATAGGCTGAATTCACACTTGCAACCTATTTGGACAAATGTTCAAACACACAAAGTGACTTACTGAACTGGGAGATGGCTGACCAAAATCCCTTAACTGAGTAAATGTAACTGCCTCTGTTTTAATCCTAGTCTAACTCTCCCACCTAATACATCTTAATCATATAAAGAAATGCTACCTTCCTCTCCGGATCCACCGCTCTCTGATCAGTACAATGAACCAGAACAAAAGTTTGCAAACACAATCTAATTCACATTTGAGGACACCTGAGGAGCCTCAGCGCCCTCTATTTGCAACAAACCATTTTGCTAAGAACATTTGCTGCTAATGATCCTTGCTATTAAAATATGCACATTTTGGCATGATAACTCTTTCTGCGCCTAAGAGGCTTACCCATCCACCAAGGCTGTGTTCTTTATTTGCAGCGTGTTTCCTCCACAATTACAGATGTTGCGACAGTGGAGATCATGTTCTCTTGAACCTTTAGGACAGGATGTCTTACATATTTGCCCCAGTTGTCACCCTAGGAATGGTCGCATCATCCTCCAAGATGGACCATCACAAAACAGAAGCTGACACTTCTGCATCCCCCAACAGCTGCTTCTGCGAAGGCACTGCAAAATGGTATCTCAGAGCACATCCTTCAGAAGAGCTGCAGTGACAGTTCTAACCCATGCCTTGCAACTGCCGTTCTTCAGTATTTTTCTCAACTACAGATACTGCACGTATTTTACATTAAAACCGAGATGAAAGATTGCTGTATACATTATGCCTGCACATGGATGTTATATGAACTCTTCTGTTGTTTGCCTTTCAGTACTAGTAGATAACCATTGTGATTCTACCCAGTGTTTTTATTGAGCAATGCTATGAAAAGATTAATCAATTTGCATACAATATAAATCCACATTCATCTTTTATTATTGCACAATCAGAGAGCTTTAATGTAACAAATTCGAGTGCTACATGCTTTGATTGCTCTTTGTAAAAAATACTTAAATACTGTTCATTTGGAAAGAATCTTATGGAAATTTTCTAAGTGATATATGTGGTATTCAGGGAAACTTTTCAGATAAAAATCTCTGTACAACAGTAGGATTACTGGCCTTCCCCAAGTTCATTAGGTGCCGAGTATCTTAATGAGTAGAGTGTTCATAAATGTTTTCACTTGAAAAGACCAAGCTGAACCATGGAGGAAAAAAAATGAAAAATCAGCTGATACTAGTAATTTATGGTATATAATGAATAGAGAATGTAAGCAATATTTTAAAATATACTGCTCTATTTGCTAGTGTATTTAAATTATTACTAGACTACATAATACTCACTGTGTTTAGGACTATCATTCAGAGCCTGACTTTCAATAACCACCAAACCCCCTCTGGTCCCTTTGAAAAAAATCCCAATTCAGAAGAATTATGTGGAAGTTTACAGAAGTAATTTTTTAAGGAATTACTAGTAAGCAATTAAGAAAGGCTGGAGAGGTGTGATCCAAGCTCCAAACCTGTTACACGACACTGAGAATAAGTCTATTGCTTTAAATACCTTTGCAAATAAAAAGGTTGTTTCTGGATGAGTTCTCTCAATACAATAAGCTTTCCTTTTGCACGGTCTCCTTTGGGCTCTTGCAAGAACCAAGAACAAAACACCAGAGGAAAAAAAAATAAAAAATAAAAAGACAGGTTCATCTTAGAAAGAAGCAGAATTACCATTTTGCCTGAAATTTCCATCCCAGTTTTACAACTACAGGAAATTTAGATGGGGTTCGGAAAAGATACTGACATTGAGTGATTATCTGAAGAGCACTGAAATATCTTAATTACTTACTGGTAGCAGGGTATTAGTAACTGCAGCTTAGTAAAGGAAGGGGGAGATAAAATGCTTTCTTAAGCACATATGTGATTCTATGTAAATCTGAACTGCTGCCTGAAATGTTTGCCAATAAAGATGAAAGTCCCACAACATAGTCACAACATGATATCTATCATATGGCTTCCTGGCTGTTGTGTATGTTTTTGCTGTGTGTAATTGACTGTGTTGGTGTTTGCACTACCTAGAATTTGCATATTAGCTCAAACACCGTATTCTTGGTGGGCTTGATCCTGCAAGCTCCCCAGGAGCCTCCGGCTGCCCCTCAATCCAAGGGACACCGACACAGGGCTCTCAGGAGGTGTCGGGTGCTGCACCTGTGTTTCATTTCCACATTTGTCATCCTTCAAACAGAAGCTGGTTAAAACTGCCCACGTTTCTATGAGCACAAACATGAATGTCGAGATTTCAGCCTTTCGAATAAAATATACCAGCTCAAGAGATGACAAAAATGTAGGCTCCACCACAGTTTGGGTTACTTTAGAGGCAAAGTTGTGATGGATGCAAGGGTAAAGCTCCGAGATTCCATTTAGTTTGCAAATACCACATAGAGGTGAGTTTACCCCCTCCCACCCTTTTCTTTTTTCTAATCTAAAGTATGTTTCTGGAAATCATATTGGAAATTTCTGGTAATTGATTCTGTCAATGAAACCAGCGAGAACAGAGAGAAGAATCTACAATGGAAATCCAGCAGCCACTGCCTCTTACAACAAATGTAAAGTTATGATCCTATTACCCTCACTGAAGTTCTTTCCCTTAACCCAAGCTCTCCTGCTCTGCTGTCAGTCCCGGGCTATCCAGTAATCATCTGTCTGTTCTCGCAGCACTCCCTCTGCGCACACCAGTAGCACAAAGCAGCTGTGATGAATCGGGCCTAGATAGGGATTTTACCCACTAAGCAAGTACAAATCATTAATAGAAATTACCTTAGTGTATGACTTGGCTGCTTCTTGTGATGCAGCTACATATGTTGCAGCATGTAGGAGAAAGAGGCACAGCAGATGCTACTGGAAGCAAAATCCTGAGAAGGAAAGATGGCACATTGCTAGCAGCTCTGGTTGGAGGGGGATGAAAGAAGAAGACGCAGCACTTACTGGACCTGCTGCTGTTGCTATTGAAGCATCTGCTCCATTACCATGATTAAAGAATGTGTTTCCACTTTCACTGCTGTTACTTCCCTGGGTTGTTTTTATTCCCTCCCCCTCCGCTTTTTTATATTGTTTTCTCATGAATGGGAGGGAATCTATAAGGTCTCTAAGCAGGTTCGTGTTATGGGCACACAAGGCAGGTGCAGGAAAGGGAGGAAAGGATTCCCACGCAAAGATGCATCACCATGCTCCTTGAGTATGTAACAAGTTAATGATCCATTTAAAAATAAAATCTTGACCACCAGCTAATAAGGCCTCCTGTAGCAAATTCCAGCATAAACAAACACTCATACAGCAAGTGTGAAGTTCAGGGTAGGGTCAGAGTATTTAAGGCGGATAAGTGGGAAATCTGGATTCTAGTCCATACTTTACCAGTCTGAAGCTTCCTAAAATACCATATCTAATTAATCAGAACATCCTTCTGACTCACTCCTCAACAATTACCCAGGCAGGGAGAAACAGCATGTAATCAAAGGCTGTAAAAGGGTCCTCTTATATTCTGTGCCAGTCACTGAGAACACAAAACATCTTTAAATTTGTGACTAGAGGCAGACTTCAAGGCTATCAGATTAAATAAGGAAAATCATACGGCAAAATTTCAGTGATGGGGTGGAAGAGTCAGTGAGATGAAATTTGCCTGCCCTGTCCCTGCACTGGTCCGCACCAAAGGACAGGGAGCGTGAAGCTCCCACCGAGGACCTGCCGCCGCACGTCAGGGCTCAGACCCGAGGGCAGTGGCGAGAAAGGTCACAACTGCAGAAAACGGTGACAGGGTCCAGCCCATCAAGCCTCAGCCCCTCTGGCCCCAAAGGAGGAGCTGCTCATCACAGCCGGTGAACTGAATGGGCTTTTATTAATATGGCTTTTGACACTTTCCCCCTGCAACAGCGTGTGTGTGTGTGTATGCATCTTCACACAGCCACACACACCCCAACACATCCTCCCACGCTACAGGAGTGTCTTAAAATCGTGCCCTGCATGTTGCTGTCCCAGCTGCCCAACGGCGTGCAGTGCCGCTCGCGGTGGGCTTAGACACTGCGGGGAGGAGCTTTGCTGCACACAGACCTCCCTCTAGAAAAATGAATGAGTTAGAGCTGTCCTGACAGATGTCCTAAAGGCTTTGCTACTGCAAGGGCTCCCAGTACAGAAGAGCACATTTGATGCAAGAGTTTAGCTCCTCTGAATTACACCACAATACCTGAAAACGCACTGTAAGATCTTAAACCACTTCAAGTCCAGAACAGCTTTAAGGACATTAACTCCTTAACGCAGTTAAGGCTCTCATTTGCTATGAGGGCCCGATCCAAAGCCCAGTGAAATCCGTTAAATGATTTCCATTGACTTCAATAGGATTTGAATTGGGCTCTAAATGCTTAAAGCAAAGTCTGAAGCAGTTACTGCATTCTGCCCTGAAGCTTTTAAATCCTTAAGCAGTTTAAAAGGAAGCATTGACTTATTTTTTTATTCTCAGTGAACTAAAAACCACATCAGATTCCATTGTTAAGCCCCAAACTACCTTTACAGATACAGTTTTCCTTTGTCTTCATTTGCTCCCTTCATAGTTTATAAAAAAAACCCCAACGAAGCAGCCAGGAAAAATAATTAGAACCCCAGATATGCAACATTCATATGCTTAATTTTAATCAAGTGAGAAACTTTCCTGAATAAGTAAGTTATACAAAATTAAGCACATGCTTAATTAAGCAGTCATATGATCAAGACACAACTAGGGGAAAAGCAGTGACACTGCGAATAAGCAGAATGCTGCTACATGTAAATAAGCCAGAAAAAGAAAACAATGGTTTTAGCTCAGTGTGCATCAGTTAAGGAAACTGCAGATGATACCTACAAACACAGCTGGGAGAAAATGGGATTTTGAAAGTCCAAGTGTCCCTTTAAGTCCTTAATGCTGAAGAACTTCAGTATTGTACAGCATTTAGGCTAAACACAAGATCCGCCAGAGCATCCTGGACAAACAAAGGTTCCCATTCACCCCTGGGTTCACCTAACTCAGCCTCTGCTGGAATAAGTGCCCCTAATTCTGCACAAGCAAACCAAACTGAGCACTCATCCTGTGTGCATTTGGAGACAGAGCGATCTGGAATTTGATTAATACCAGCATGAATGAGGCATGTGCCCAAACCACATTGGTTTTCACCTTGACTGTTACTAGCCTTTTTTGAATCGACTCCATTGCTTCCCTGTTTGGTAACATCAGTGCATAAAACAAAGCAGAAGGAAATTTTTATGTAAGTTACAAGTTAACTTGCTGCTCAAAGAACTCAGCCTGCAAATGAGTGATAAAGACACAAAAAGAGGTATCCAAAAAATATAAAGGACTATAGTCAGAACATTTCTGAGTTCATACTTTTATTAAAGTCCCCATCTATTACCTCAGCTTCTTTATTTATGATATAAATAATATTTCAACAATAAAATGAAGGAACTGAGGGAGCAGAGCCAACTCTGAGACTGAGGGATGTTCTTCAAACCCCTGGCAGGCATTTGCTACAAGTTTTCCTCTGTGCCAGTCCACAGAGGGTATGAATTATTGCAGCTCCCAGCTGCAGAGCTGTAGCTCCAGGAGAAGCTCATGCTTTTAGCTATGGATGGCTTTGCTTCACCGCCTGGTTTGTTGGCCAGGATGGTGACCATCCTTTTCCTCAAGGCAAAACATACCCGAACATTTTGCCACTTCTACAAACATTTTCCCTACAGAGTTTTAACAAATGAATTTATTTTATACTACCCCCGCTAGCACTATGATATCCCCACAGCCCACTTGCGCAGGACTGAGTTCCTAACCCTGCCATTAGGATGCCTTTTGGCAGCATGAACTCCAATTAAAGGTAGCTACATTTTGCCCCAGGTCACCTAATCATCACATCTCACAACTCAAGATGGCCAAAGGAATGGAGACCCATCACGCTCAGAACACCACCACCTAACTTTCAGGTACCACATCCGTACAGCGAATCCTCACCCTTGAGTTAGACAGCACACTTGTCCTTCTCAGACACTGAGGAAAGTGAGCAGCGCAGTATTTATAAGGCCGATCCCACCCCACTTCTGGGTGCAGGCAGTGACTCCTGCACTGCCCACAGCCAGGTAGAAGCCTCTCCTGCAGCTTCTACTTCAACATCAGAAGGGCCAGCAGCAGGGAAGGACACATGTCCTTCAAAACACGCTGGGACTCCCTTCTCCACCACTACCTTTCATCCAGCAGCTTTGTCTTCACAACACATACACAACTTACAGGACAGCTGAGGGAGCTGATCCAAGGTACCTGAAGCAACCAGAAAGCATCGCCTCCTATTTCTCCAGACAATGTTCTTACAGCCAAATATGCAATATTCCCGCTTTCCAACAAGCAGCAGCTGAACAGGAGTTTTGTAAAGCTCTGTTTTTGACACACATGCCTACATCCTCTTTCAAATGCCTAAGTCCTTCTGTGAGTATCAGTCTTAAGTCTCAGGAATGAGGTGATCCAATTTACTTCTAGGGCACAACCCCACTGTGCAGACATGCGATGCAGAGACAGCCAGGACAGTAGGGTTGACTGATGTGTGCTAATGTGTTTTCTGGAACAAGCACATTTCCTCCCCGGCACCGGATTATGTTATGGGGAGAGATGAAGTTGGATGTTTTTGCCTCCTTATCCATTACGTGGTATAAAGTGTCCAAATAGACCCCGCATAACAGCCTCATGCCTTTGCAGGCAGCAGTGGTGCTTGCCTGCTAGAGAGGAGAAGCCAAAGTTATTTTAATGACTGATGGATTCAATTTCTATGGCTATTTTTAATACCTGGGTTCTGCAATGAAAATCAACCACAGGAAGAACTCAATTTTGTTTTTCATTAATATTCACTTTGTTGACATGAACAGATGATTTTGGGGAGCTCAGTTGCCCTTTTAATTTGTATCTTTACAATGTGGAACCTTCCACTTTCAAGCGAGTAAATCCTGCATCTCGCTTCTTGTGGATTTTGTGATTATTAGGAATGGAACTCAGTCTGGAAGACTTTCTAAAAAAAGTTGGGGAAGTAAATACCCTTTAAAAAAGCTAATGTTATAACCAGTCATTCAATATCATCATTCAGTCTCTAATTTCTAGAAATAATAGAAAAAAAAGACTAAAACGTGTGCTTGATAGAAATTACTATTAGATCTAAGCCTTCCAGCATTCCCTTGAGCTCTGGCCAGGAGCTCCATACCTCCTCACATCAGGAAGCTTCCAGCAGAGTCTAGTTAAGGTTTCTTTCTATAGTTTTACATTAAGATATGTGGATTGTTAGAGAGATCAATACAATAGCCCCAAAATTCAACCTCCCTTCTATCACAGTGATTGTCAGGTCTTAGCGAAGAAAGACTATTTTTCAGCTGAATGCAATGCATTTTAGAATTGTTTTCTTCCCTCTCTTAAGCTTCATTTTATATCTTTAACACACCCAATTGCTTGCTGGCTTGGGTCAGAAGTGAGCTGACCCTACTAAGGCGACAGAAATAAGTGCTCCAGTTCACTGAGTCAATAGCAGCTTTATGGTCCCCACCACTTTCATAATACTCCTACTAGCACAGTTGCACCAGGAGCGGTTTCCAAAATACATTACATTTCCACCCAGTGGAAAATGTGATACAGAAACAACATAACACACCTAGTATCTTGTTACATTTTGAACCATAGCATATATTTTGACAATTTCATTTGTATAATCATGCTTAATCTAAAAAGGGCAAGGCTAGCTGGTTTTGTCAGACAAATGCAGAATAGTTGACAGTAATGGCTCCGTTTGCATTTAAAATGCAAGGGGCTTACTTATTCCTGTTTTGGAAAGTGTGTTTTAAGGCCAGCTATTTTTATAGTTGATCCCAAAAGAAAGGCTTTTCCCCTCCCCCTTAACTCTGTTTGCTTCTCAAGATCTTTAATGAATCATCTGGTTTTCCCCACCCACCTGAAAGCTGAGTGAAAATACATGAGAAAGCAGATCGGACATCCTGTCCCTGAAACTTTAGGACTACGAGATGGAGATAGGACACTTCCAACCCCCAAAGAAGTTTTGACCATCACTACCTTTCAGGTTACCACCGGGGTCCATTCAGTCTTTCCATAAATTCCTTGACTTTCACATTGAAATGACACAACTATGCCTTTGATGCCTAACATAGCCCTTGGTGCCATGCTGATATAATTTAGATCAGAGCCCAGGAACAGTGAAAGATCTATTTTCATTGTTTATCTCCAAGGATTAAGGAACAATTTTGGAGCCCACATCATCCAGAACAAAGATTGGAGTTCCATAACAAACCCCACACAGGATTATTTCTAAATATGCGTTTATACTACACCTCTGCGCTTATGCTGGCATCTCACTCCCTATGTCACAATGACACAGCAAAGAGGAAATTTTCTTTCTGGACAGGTTAACCTGCAGTTACGTTGGCAACAGTGGTCCCATGAATGACAGACAGCTGGGCTACCCATTTGATTCAGTGTGGTAACTCTTTTTTCAGATGACAAGGTAAGAGACAGGAGCTGGAAATTAATCCATGGTAGAGTAAAATGCAATCTGATGGGAAGAATGACAGTGATGCGTAGGATTGCCCATCCTCACCACAACAGCGGATACAAATGTGCTGGTTATCAAAGTGAGTAACATACTATCAGAACCAGCATATCATTGCTTAAATTACTGTTACATAAAAGAAGTTACAGATATTTGCAAATCATACTATTCAGAGTCACCTGCCTTTTCAGAAGATGAAAGGCAGAAAATTATGAGTAGATAACCACCATGAAGGTGCAGCTGAGACATCGCTGCTGAAGAGCAGGGATCTCCCCCTACAAGCTCTGTGGCTCAGCTCTGAACAGTGGTACTTATGATTCAGCTCGTATTCACTCTATCCTCATTTATAAGATAAATAATTTTGAGATGTATCTAAAATTACTTTACAACCTTTTAATCACTGAAAATTGTGTATAATTATTATACCTGCACTCGGGTGCCAAGATCTGCTGTGAAATACTTGGCTGCTCTAAGTGTGTGGAGGAAATGCTTCAATTCCACATTAATTAATGAATTTTTATCCCCACTCCTGTCCATTAACGGCCACCATGCTTTTGCTGTGAATGGTCATTATTACAGACTGAAATAGGAACATAAATTTACTGATAATGAAAGTGTCATTTGGAGGGGCAGTCTATCATACTGTGTGCTGATATGGTCAGACCTTTTTTTGCTGTCTCGCATCTTTGCCTTATTTCTGAAAGGCTGGCATGTAAGGAAGGGATCCTTTATTTATGGATACCCACAAAACATCCCTTTAAATAAAGTAGGAATGATTTTCAGTATTCCAGTAAATATTGCATTGATTTTTAAAATGGCTCTCTTCTTATAAGACACTGCAGGTCTTCACCAAGAGAACACCCTTGACCTCCTTGCTCTTGAGACTGCTAGCCAGGTCGGGTTTGTGTTGGCTTATTTTTCTTTGACAAGGAATGTTGTTGACTTTTGGAGAAAATTACCAGGTTGACTTAATCCTTGTTGTGCACCGCTAAAAAGAGATTTCAGTTGATGCTTTGCATCTCTGGACCATATGGAACAGAGCTCAAGTTGTCACATTTTCTACCTTTCAACTATTTAACCCACTGAATTCAGTGGGTAGGATCTGATGGCATTTCATCTGCTAATTACTATATTAGCTACAGCATATGATATGATGCACATAGCATGAAAACTCATAAAAACAGGCCTTAGTGTAAAACCTTTGCATTAATGCATCTCAAAATATACAAAATTAAATATGGATATAAATAATCTTGGAGAGAATCTTTATTTTATACTCAGGCTTGTGTACTGTTATTTCTTTTATATAGTATATATCTACATACTTAGTACAACCTAAATTATTAAGTGCTTGAAACAGTCCTTTTTCAAGCGTGTCTGGGGGAGCATAGCGGCTTTCCAAACCCAGTTCAGTTTGCGTGCAGCTGGACACTTGCTAACGGTTTAAAAGCAATACCTATATAGAATCATAGAATTGTCTAGGTTGGAAGAGACCCTTGGGATCATCGAGTCCAACCATCTACCCTACTCTACAAAGTTCTCCCCTACACCATATCCGCCAACACCACATCTAAACATCTCTTAAACACATCCAGGGACAGTGACTCAACCACCTCCCTGGGCAGGGTTGCATATATGCAACTATGTAGAATAAATTGCCAGTTTTTCTTAATCAAGCACATCATACACAAAGCATGTTAAAATACCAGCAGCAAAACTGTACTGCCCGCATGTTTCTCTAAATAAACCTGAACTTTATCCAGTACCCTTCACCTGATACTACATTATTTGAGACTGATATCCCTTTCAAAGTCAAAGCAATCAGTATGACATGGCACATTTGCACAGAGGCCATCGCCCAGCAGCAAGCTCCCCAAAAGCAAACCTCTGCAACCACGCAGTACCCGGCTGACTTCAGAGCCTAAACTACACTCTGACAGTTGCTTACTTCTCAAGGAAATAGCTGAGAAGTTACTATTGCTCTTCAATATTTGAAACGGCAGAGAAATTAGGTGATGAAGTTGTGGGATAATGGAAGCCATTCAATGGTTTCTTTCTTTGGGCTTTCTCAAACGGTGAGATGTGGCATGATTCTATGCATGCCATACACATGTCTGAGACTTTTTTCCCCCTGCAGCTCTTGGCCAAAATGCCCATTTTCTCCCATTACTGTTCCTGTATTTTAAGGCTGTTCAGGCAGACAATTGCCTGAACGTTGTGTAGATGTCCAGGTTACAGAGAACACTGAAACAGCCCCCGTTTTACCTAAATACCGCATCGCAGGGCTGAGCCTGCCCAACACATCTAGGTACAACATGTTTCGCAACTGCTTCCAAGTTTGACCAACCAAACCTTTGGTCTGAATTTTTGTGAAGAACTCCTCTGCACAGAGAAAGAGTCCAAGCAATTTAATTTAGCCACTGCTTTGGTGCAGTCAAAATATTTTTAATGTCTTAGCATGACACCAGCTGCAAGGCAGCGGTGGGAGGGAGTGGGTGCCTGAGCATCAACATGCAGGTGTCCCACCAGCCCTCGCAGGGACTTTGGGAAACTCACTTTTAGCCTCACTGTCTGCCTGGTCTCCAGCAAGAAAACCCAATTATGGTTAGTACTGCTTTTGGTGGGACTGGGAAAGCAAAGCCAGTGTTTGTGGAGCTGCTGGATTCAATGACAGCGGAGGAGAAACAGCTCCAAGGAAGGACTCCACATTTGGTACAGGGGTATGGTTTACATAGGCTATGTGTTAAAGATGGAAGACAAAAATTATCATCTGAATGAGCGATAGCTCCCAGGGAAATCATAATTGATATTCTGTGCCTGAGAGCAGATGTAGGAACTTCCCCACAAAGTTCCTCACAGCTTTGTCACTGTCTTTCAGAGAACACAGCCCATTGAGAACGATAAATGCTTTTGCAGTGATTTCAATAGATACACGATGTAAAGAGACTCTCTCAGATGTGGCTGAACTCTGCACTGGGTAGGAAACCCCGGCAGAGGACAGAGGACAAAGCAAACGCTGTACCCTGTGGACATCATTTGATGGGAGCTGAGCCCCAAAGGATAAAAAGGCGGACAGAAGAAAGGACTTGTGAAAAAGCAGGAGTGTCCCTTCACGCAGGGTGCATTTGGGGGCAAGGAGGAGGCAGGGCAGGACCAGCTCTCCTGCATTCGGTATACTGAATAATAGCACAGAAAAATCCTCAGCAAGCCATTCTCACCACCGTAATATCTGCCTTCGGTACCGGGGCAAGGCTGTAGCAGTCAGAACATGAAAGTAGCCTAACACATTTCACATATCTGCACATTTTTTCTCTAGCATAACTGAATAAATATCATTAAGAGATACATTTTTTACAGTTCTTCTCCATAAAAGTAAGATAGCATGTGGTTAGAACAGTAGTGTATAAGTAAGATCTTTTTCCTTGTCAATTTACATTATAAAAACGTCTCATGCATATAAAAAGTAGGGGTTTGTACCAGTGGAATTCTATACAGTAGTGTATGTTTCTACATACTCAGGTTAGTACATATTTACACGTACAATGCACACAGGATTATGCTGGGGCCAAACGCTAAAAGAAAACATGCGGTAAATGGTTGCTTTAATAAGTCTTGTTCCATTGAAAGGAAATAAAACCTGAGTATTAATGAGATATAATTATATATTTAAAATCTTTTCCCTTGTGCAGTATACAGAATTAATGCCAGTAAACTCACAAACTGCAACATTCTACTCCATTACATCTGCAATGATTAGAGATAGTTTGAACATCTGGCATATAATCTGTGATAGAAAACAGCATTCTGCACTTTAATGGACGTCTGGAGGCTACACATATCTGATTTTATTTCTTTGTGTTAACTCTTTCCTGGGAGGAAGAGGAGATCCAGTGCTTGAGCACCTTCTTTCTGTCTTTTGATGAAGTTGCACATAGCACTGGTATTTACCTACTTTCAGACTACTTACGTTTTAAATATCTAAACTAAAAAGGCACCCACACAGATTTCTGGGAGGCTATTTATAACATAGACAATTGAGCAGCATTAATATTAATGTGTTAAAAACTAAGAAACTCATCCAGTGAAAGCAGCAATAATTTCCTCATTTTCAGTGACTCAAGAACATTAAAATGAAGCAGCATGTGCAGTTCCTTCATTATTTCAAAGACTGTGCGAATATCCTCCCTTAATTCGGTTTTCTTTCATAATCTTGTATGTGATAAACTGGGGTTACCAATATTTGTACATTTTTGATGTACCCTAACTGCAAGTATGCAAGAGCTTCCTTGACTGGCACTGACTTTCATTGAAGAAATTAGATTATTTCTCAGCTTTTGCAGGGTGTGTTTTGCCCCAAGCTAAACAAGAAGGTTTTAGCCCTACTGTGTTCTGTGGGGAAAAAAAGAGAGATACTAACTTGAAAAGCGAACGAGACTGACAGCGTTATCTTTTGCCTTACTTACTAAATATTAGCTAATACCAACACCTAAGGAGACCTTGAAATTAGATTCTGAGTAGTAATTAAGGCTGATTGAAGAGTGGTATCAGAAGAGCTCTATGTCACTGCTGAAAGGATTCACCATTTAGAGTGACCTGACCACTGTTCTGTATAGGCATATTTAGCTACGAGAAAGAATATCTACCCTAAGAAAAATGCTAGGGTTAAGTAGAGTTTTGTAATCTAAAAGCATACATGTCAGGGGCTTACTCAGCTGCCATGGTGTAACAAAAGCCATAGTTACTGGGTGGCTTCTGTTGAGTGCTAATAATTAGCCTAAACATGGGTGCATTAAGCAGCCCCCAGGTCCTAAGGGCCTTGCTGCAGCAGTTCACAAGGGCATCAAAGTTCTAATGGCCGCATAACCACACACGCTACGCACAGGGAAGAAAAGAAAGCCTGGAGATAATCATTTAAGGCTAAAACTACCTAAATATGAAGCATGTGTAATACATTAGCTTACTATTGAATTGACATGTATTGCTGGACAGTGGAAAGCTTGCAGCCTATGGAAAAAGAAAAAAAAAAACAGCATTCATTTGTAAACCAGATTGAACCCATTTCAACAAAGATTAGGAAGAATTGGCCTAATTATAGATGATGATCTAATACAATTTGGCCATATTTAATGGAAGTCAGAAGCAGAAAGTTGCGCGTTACTTCCAGTTCCAATATCTGAACTAATGGATCAGTGTTTTCCTATGTAGTAAGAGATCCATCCCCTTACACATTTGTCACTTTTAAAAAAAAAGGTCATTAGATTCAACAGCTGAAGAACATTGAAGGATGGATTGAAATCATCATTTCTTGAGGATCACCTGCCCAGGTCTAACAAAACCCAGGAAAGAGTCTGGAAATAGGCCAGCCATGTTTTACCAAAGTACCTACGTTGTCTTTGATTTACTCAAAATTTTTTTCAGTATCATCAAATGCAAAGATCAACTCTGCAGCTGTAGGGCTCAGTCCTGCTCCAGCTTCAATCAATAAGACTCACTGTAAAACCAGGTTGGTTTAGACCCCAAGGAGTAAGCTTCCCTTTGATGCTAGTTTAGCCAAGGTCCAAAGAGGTTCTGTCAGAGCAAGGGGTGTATTTAACCTGGATTTGCATGATCTCCCCTCCCTGGAATTGTAAGCAGAGATCTTAGCAGACATAATTCACTGGATTAAACCATGAACTGAATTATTTCAGTGTTAAATTCCAGGAAGAGTGATGTGTTCGGGAGATCCATGCAATTCCACCTTTCCAAGCAAGTTATTCAAAGACTGGAGTTGCTAAGTCATTTAACACAAAACTTGGAAAAATGAATCTGTGCCATAGATCAGATAAAACCATCCTGTGAAATTCACATTGTTGAGAAAAGAAACATGAGAAGGAAAGGGTGGAAGCAGTTAGGAAAGCACTTAAAGAGAAGTGAGATTTCAGAACTGCAAGGGGTGTTTAAAGCAGATTTTAGTTTTCCCCTGCCTTAACCAAGCAGTAGTTTTTACAAGCATTTGGTGGTCCAGCTGTCTCCCACTGTTCCCAGATGGTGCTTATGGACAATGCAGGACTGAGGCACCCATCATTGTTTTCCTCCTGCCCACCAAGGAAGACAAGATGCCCGTTAGAAGCTCCACACAGAAATCAAGTGCTTCTGACTGTCAAGGAAAGGGAAGAGGTCAATGTCTATCTGGCTCAGTGAGAGGGCAGAGCGAATTAGACCAAGACCATTAAGGCTGTTGGTTTCAGCATCATACTTTAAAGTTTTGTACTGAAGTAATGACACTTTGGAAAAGAGAACCACATAACACACCCCATTCGCCTACTGGTCATTACATCTTTTGTTGCCACGCAAGTTTGTCCCCAAGAAGTCCTCTGCAATGACTCATCAGAAATGCCGCACTGCAGTGATGTTCACCCCATCTGTCCTGTCACTGTAGGACACCTGCTTTGCTTGGTGCATGAGCCAGAATACTTTGGAGGATGGTGGCATTTGATTGCAGCAGCCAGCACGTGTAAAACCATCAAGGGAGGCCAAAGGTTTCTTTCTATCAGGGCCTCAGGCTTCTTTCTACTAAAAGACCACATTTGAAGGTAGATGAAAAACTAAGATGTTTCAGTGGCTCCCAAAACTATAGCTGATGAACCTGGAAGTTTTGTAGTATGAAACAAGCAGGCTTTTGTAGCTTAATAAACAAGAAAAAACACAAAGTCAGAACAGGAGAGTAAGATATAATTTGGGATTTGGTTCCTTTTGTTCTTGGAAAGCACTATGCGTAGTTAACATACAGCATTAATTAGCATTTACATTAACATAAAACTGCAATTGAACAACTTACTAGTGAAGATGAAAAACAGACTTGCCATGAACCATTTAAAATGGCCATTCTGCAAAGTGGAAAAGTCTTACACCTAGCAAAGAGTCCTACTAGCTATCCCAACTAGATATGCTGTAGTACTACTAGGCTGCACGCGCTTGCGGAGCTTGTGGGTTTATGGTACAGGCTGAATTCATGCCAACGGCTCCAAATATAGATAGAAAATTAAGTTGAAAAGCTTTTTTTCTCTCACAGAATTCCACCAAGAGGTTTGGAGCAACAAACCAATTACTTTTCCCTCAAACTCAGCAGGCCTTTAAAGATGTAATAACTCTCTGTACTTGGACTCCAAAGGGAATAACTCACAGCACAAAGCAGAACGCTACAGGGCAATGCCAACACCAAAGAGTATTTCAGGTGTTTCTGCTGGAGTGTGCCCCAAGTTAGAAGACCCCCTGGAACTGAGGTGATCTTCAAGGGAGCAGCAGCCTGCCACGGAAAGGTGGGTCAGAAAACTCCTCCAACTGGGAAAACACACAGAAAAGATGCTACAAATTCTTTCCCTCTGTGCAATGTTGTGTTGTGACATATCCTGGTAACCATTTATTCCAGAGAATGCACACGGAGCACACTCCTGTAAGCCACGGATGGCTTTTTGCTCCCTCTCCAAGTAAATGTCACCACACTTTGGGGTTCAGTTGTCCCCACAGCCTTGATCTACTTAAAGCCCAAGCCTGAGACCTGCTTTTACTTTGAAGAGGCAGTAGTCCAGCTGACAGTTGCAAGGAAGCTTTAGCTTGCAGCCAATATACCCTAAAGGGTCAAAAAAAAATGGAAGAAAGTTACTTTATATCTTTTCACTTAATCTGTGCTTCCTGAGCCAGGTTTATGAGTGTCATATGTTTGGAACTGGCAGGACTCTAGACCATGATATAAACGCAGATCAGGCTCCCAGATCCAGAAGCCCTCAGCTGAACGACTGCTGGAGGGACCAGCCAGTGCTGGAAGGTGCCCTCCCACAGCCATGGGGAGATGTTCCCAGCACACGACTGCTGAGGAAGGGGCTCACCTGCCCAGGAGCAACTTGCCCTGCCTTCCACCTCCTGTCCTCGGCTCCCTCCTCCTACCCAGCTCTCCATCCACACTGATGAGGCAACGCTCAGCTCTCCCTGCACAGACAGACACTGCGTTCCCACGCCTGACGGGCCTCGGGCACTGCCATAACAAATACACAGCAAAAACATCTTCAGTGCAGAAGGTCAGGCAGGATGGAGCCAGGGGAGTTCAGGAGCATTGGACTCGTGCCTGCCCCTGCCCCTGGGCTGCGCTGCTCCCCCTTTGTGCCTTGGCAGGGCTGTCTTTCACACACAACCACCTCCGGAGCGTGCAAAAGCCAGATCACTGGGAGACTCGTTCCCCTACACACACTAACAAGCATTAAGGACTAATGCTGAAGAAAACTCCCCAAACCAGATAGGAATTGCAGAAGCATATTTCCCCTCTCAGAGAAATCTTGGTTTTCATTAATTAATATATCAGAAGAATCCAGTGGAGAAACACATCTTGTTATTTGGCTTCTTAGATGGTAGACTTCGGTTCATTAGCCTTAAAGCATATCAGCTGGACAACGCTATTTATTCAGTACAGAATAACAATCTACTTTAAAGGAATACAGTATTGCCCATGCAGGAATGAATTCAACCATTATTCACAGCTTAAACGTGCACGAACCCCTATAGGAGAGATACAGATATAAAAGGATTCAAAGAAAGTAGGTCCTGGGAAGAGAGGCAAAATCTAGGTACCTGTACCCTGGAGCTACTGCAGATCTGACTGTACATTAATTACCCATTAGTTTCAAGTTACACTACGCAGATTCAGAGCCTTTGCTCTTTAGCCATGTTTAAAGAAAGAAGTAAAACAAAAGTTAAGCACGCTCAGCTCCTCTTTCGAGGTCAGTCAGAATACTAACATTAGATTTGGAGCTTTCTGTTTCGTTGGAAAACAAGCTGCTGTAGTGATACCTAAAGTATATATTCACTGAATTAGTTCAGAGCTACGCAGCAGCAGATAGCTCCACAGACACTTTAAGAGCCCCTTCAGAAATACCATGATTTTAATCTTGCAAGCCTGCAAGAGCAATATCTCTGCAGTGTTCAACCTATATTGTTGACGATAAAATTATAAAAAAAGACGTTTTAAACATGCAGTAGCTGTGTCTGAAAATTAAATATATCAGCCATTA
Organism: Ibidorhyncha struthersii; assembly: GCA_013398815.1. NCBI lineage: Eukaryota > Metazoa > Chordata > Aves > Charadriiformes > Charadriidae > Ibidorhyncha > Ibidorhyncha struthersii. Next base: position 341,136 of record VZSZ01010485.1, read on the forward strand.
ATTTTTTCCCCCAAAATTACTAAAAAGCAACAGTCCACACTAAAGACTAACTGTTTGTAAAATTGGATTTTTAAAGATGAAGTCTTTTTTAAGCCAAGGCCGGTCAAAAGAAGCATTAGAACAATTCTACAACTGGAAAAAAATGAAGCCGCTTAGCTAATTCACCTCACTAAAAAAAAAAAGAACCCAGATTTATGCTGCTCACATCAGTGTTTCAGATATTGCAATTTAAAAGAGTGGGCATATTACATTAAACCCCACAAAATGTGAGGCTGTGGAGAAGCAGGGCCATAGGTAATGAGATATTGATCCTCCCACCTCCAGGTGAGAGCGCACACAGGCGGGGAGCGCAGACCCCACCACGGACACCACCAGGCACGAAGCAGGTGCCCCCGAGCTGCAGGGGGAATCTCCTCCTTCACACCCGCTGCAGGTCCTACGCAGGACTGAGAACAAACACCCGTCTCACAGCAACTCTGTGCCCCCAGCAAGCTCCAGGTAGGGAGAGCTCAATGCTCCCATCCACATCCACCTCCACCACCCGCCCCCTGGCACGGGGACACAGCCCTGGCTGTGCTGGAGACACCACGGATGCTCAGCAGAGCTGCTCCAGCTGTAGGAAGACAGGTCTGCAGCTGACCCCTCACAGGCTGCCACCCTACCATTTTCTACAGGGGCATGGGGGGAAAATAAGTTTTAAGTTTGAAATGTCAAAGGAAATTGTTTCCCAGACAGCCAGTTTACGACTTCTGTAGGTAAGTGCAGTTGTGGTCCCAGTCTCAGTTGGAAACCTGACTTCTCAGAGGCTTCGCCAGCGCCGTGCTCCCTCCCCTTTGCTGTGCTGGTGAGAAACCCCATCAGCTGCTAAGTGGCCTAACGCAAACTGATGTGGCAGTTTCAATTCAATTGCCACTGCACAAGTAACACTATAGCAAAAGTCACCACCGTGATTGGCATTAGCTTCAACTGTTATTGTCATCACTCACGTAGTGCCATCGAGGTGCACGGTCCTTGTTGCCTTCACAGCCGAGCGACTGGAGAGTTGATGTGCGCGGCTCCATCACAACCTGTCAAAGCAGCACACTTTAGTGCGGCACATGCTGTCCCCAGTCTGAGGTGGAAGGGAGTACTTCAGGACAGCGAGTCTGCTCCCTCTCACAGCTGCTAAAACTTCAAACAGCATCCACGTACCACAACATAGAGTGGGAAGGCTGTGATTTGAAAGTCTCTAGGAGCATTTCTGGGAAAGGCGCTGTACCAGGGTATTCGTGCTCTGGGGGGCTGGGGGAGAAGGTTGGTTTATTTTTCCTTTTGAAATCATTAACAGGTAAGGATCACACATAACGCTGTGGTTCACAACCTATGGTTGCTTCCTGCATTATAAGTCATTGGATAGCCCTTAACTAATTATAGTTTTCACTTTTGTGAAATTAAGCAGCAATAAACAGCAGCTGTACAGCTAAGCCAGGGAGCCTGTGTTTGCCACAAACCAAGGGGACAGGTAAGTGAGGAGCCCCCTGACCCCACAGCACACCCCACACCAGGCAGCAGCAGCCTCCAGGAGGAGCTCAGACCCCCCCAGTACAAGGGAGGGCTCTGCCCCTCTGACTTCAGGCACAGGCACATTACTCCCTGTTGTATCCAGTCTAATTTTAAGTCACTGGAGCGACTGCTCATCTACCAGTTCTCCTGGGAGCTTATTAAAGTGTTTAGAAGAACCGCACTTGGGAAGTTTGCCTTCACTCAGTTTTCTTTCATTGTTCTTTCAGACCATCCCCACGTAGCTCTCTTCCCTCTTAATTTTTGGTGTTTAGGCACTTACCAGCGTTGCCAGCAAACTGCTGCATCAGTGCCCCCTCTGCAATGAAGAGACACCCCTGGAATCAGCCCCCTGTGTTTCCTTCACCCCAGCAACCAGCAGGACAGCCCACCCACCCCTCTCCCTCACCCTTTTATAGCCGCTGCAATTATTGGGCCATTGCAAACACCTGGGCCCGGGCTGAGCCCGGCACCGGGCTGCGGGCAGGGCTGTGCCCAGCTGGGCAGGGGCGCCCGCGCAGCCCCGTGCACCGGGAATCCCACGCCTTAACCGCGGTTCTTTGCCCGCTTCCGAATCCCAGGCGTGAGGTTCAGGTTTTCCTCTTTTTTTTTTTTTTATTTAAAAAAA
>VZSZ01010485.1:343359-354293 GCA_013398815.1 Ibidorhyncha struthersii
CCTGCCCCAGGGCTCCCCGCTGCACCCCTGGGGAGCCCAGCTACTTCCCTCCCCACCTCAACCTGCCCCCGCTCCCCCCTCCAGCTTCCATGTTTCTTGCTTGTCTAAATATGGAGTATTTTTGCCTTCAGACCTGAATTTGTGTTTCTGCAGGTTAAATTTTTTATTCTTGCCCATTTTTCCCTCTGTTATTTCTGTCCTCGATGATGTTTGCAATAGCTACTAATGTACTGTCATTTGCAAATGTAATTAGTGTGTTTACTTCTTTCTTTCTTTAGCTCATTAATAAAGATGTTAAATAAAAATATGCCTTCCTCTGCTAACAACATCCTCGAAATAGTTAGGAAGATGGGATCCTAAGGTAATAAAGAACTATATTATTGGACAAGACTTTTCCTTGCATCTTTCAGCATTTGCCATGCTCATTATGGGCAATTAAAGCATAAAACAACTTTCTCGCTTCACACCCAAAATAATCTTCCTCCCTGTTCTGTGTTTGCATGCATAGTATACGCACATAAAGAGCAAGACTAGACATCAGCTGGCAGCTTGTTATAACAGAAGTAGCAAGGTTTTCTCTGGTCTAGATGCAGAGGAGTAAAGCGTAGCCGTTCGTTAACCTCTTTATGTACATTATCCCTCTTTTCAACAAAGGATAGGAGCGTGAGTGCTTTCAAAACTTTACTTACAGTGATTACTGTAGCTGTGGCCTAATATAACAGCTTGTATGTTTATTGTACAACCATAGTTCAGCATATTGGCTGTATCCGCTAACGCGTCCAGCATTTCCCAGGACTCGCTAGCCATCCTTGTTCCTTTGATGTTGACAGGGCTGGGAACGCTCAGCACTTCGTGGCACTGGCTTTCTGTTGGGACAAAAGGATGTGCACTTCTTTTCACCTTCAGGAAAATGTGCTGAAATTAACTCATGGCTCTAGTGAATTGGTGTGAAATGAAATAATACTGCCTTCCCTTAATTTTCTATCTGCTGAAGAGACAGCAAAGAAAACCCAAATGCTTACAGAAACCAGGAAAACAAGGAATAGAAGAGAGACAGGTCCAAGCATACACAGGGGCTAGTCTATCAAATTCATCTCATTTCTTCATCTCACGCTCAGCTATTTAAACAGAATTTAAATAATACATTTATTTAAAGGAGAGCCTTTTCTCTGGGGGCCTTCTGGCATTAAGGTGTGTGGAAACAGAAGTTGTCTTTTTTCTTTGTAACGTGTGAAGGAAGACTTAAGATCACGGGATGCACATTTGGGTAATCATAAATTAATTGTAATGTAAACTTTCACAACATGTTCAGAGCATGTTGAGATTTTGTTTGATTTTGAATTGCTCCAAAATGACATCTAATTATATACTAGTGATTAACACGTTGGTTGCTACTAAGAAATAGCAACCAAGCAAACGTTACAATTCAGTATTTGAATTTACTATGGGTTGGATTTGTCGGATTTGTTGCTTTTTTTTTTCCGAATGCACAGAGGAAGCATGGGCGGTAAATTCAAATACTTAGACAGGTGCTGTGACTATTTGTCCTCGTTTGTGAAAATTAGGGATTACATCACTACAGGAAGGAAGGGAAGGCTGCTCTCGACGGCTCCTTTTCTCTTCTATCTCCCTTTTTCTCCTCTTGTCTTTCTGGCCCCCTCCTGAGACACAACTGGGTGCTGGGACCTGCCCTGCAAGCGTGGGTCTGGGCTCCCTCTTGGAGGCTCGGGCTCCCTCTGGAGCACGAGGCAGGAGGGGGCAGCTCAGCACCTTGCCTGGGTCACCGCGCCATGGTTCAGCAGCACTCCTGCCCAGGGCAGGGCACAAGTAGGGACCCACGAGCAGTGTCAACAGGGCCAGCTTCAAGCCTCACCCCACCCGCAGAAGTCCCATCCTGAATCCCCCTCTCCAAGCCTGGCAGTTTGCCACCTCCTCAGGAGAACACGTCTCTCCTTTGACCTGAAGCTCTGTCTGAAAGCGATGCCAGGTTGTTGGTACTTGGGTGATTCATCAGATATCATATTTCCACATGTGTGGTTTGGAAGGAATTATTTTACCAAATAGAAAAAATTGCTAGTTAGAACATTATGTGCTGTATTCTGCATAATTTTTGTCTGATAAAATGGAAACCCTGTGTCCTCCTTGGCTGCAGAGAAGAGCTGGCTGATGCCTACCTGGTCTGAGACAATGCGGGGGGTGAGGAGATGGTCAGTGTACAGCACTAAAGCGTATTCCAGTGTGTAGCGTTTACTCCATTATCCCTCGTTCAGTGCAGTACTTCTTTGAAATAAAAGGTTCTGAAGCATTGGAAGAAACCAGTATTTTCAGTGTGAGCTGAAAATAAAGACTTAATGAGGTCTAATTTTCATCTCTGAGCCAAATACTGTCCCACATTAGCTCACTTTTCCATCCTCACTGGAGAGAGAATCACTGCCCCCCAGCCTTAGTGCTTTTGATGTTAGCTGGAGATTAGCAATAGTCTTAACTGGAAGAAATGAGGGCTTAGTTTTCTGTGGAGGCACCGTTCTCCAATTTGGGTTAAGTGAACAATATCATATTTCCTTACACTGGCTGCGTTTGGGCAATTGCTCTCAGGTCTTGGATGCACATCTTGGTGCTGGGGGTGGGACTGGTTGGTGATGGACAGTAAATCAGCATCCTTCAACCTCTACCCAAGCAGCAAGAGTTTAGCGGTTTCACCTGGGCAAGGCACACCTTTGGGTGCCGTCATTCCCAAGAGCAGCCCAAAGCACAGGAAAAGGTCTCCAGCTCCCCCTCCCACTTCTCTCAAACAAATATTGACAGGATCAGGCACTTTTTTGCATTATTTTAAGAATTTATAATTTAACTGCAAATGCATGAGGCTGCTCAACTGAGTCTTGCTCAGGCGGAGATTACCAAAGTCCCTGCTGCAAACTGAAAATGAAGATGGCCATGGGGCCATGGGAAGGTGACAGCGTTTCCACTAAAGCAAATACCGCTGAGCACCAACAGGACGCTCAGATGACGGCTCTGCTCCTCCTGAACATCAGAAGAGTTTTGCCATTAACAGCCATGGAAGGAGAGGGAAGGAGTAGGTGTTAAAGAACCAACATTTATAATACTAAGGACAAAGTGTTTCTCCCATAAATCAATAGCGTTTGGAGGCTTTAGCTCTGTGGAAGCACGGGGTGGATCAATGGTTTTGGAAAAAATGAACAAGCCTTCCAGTTTTTCAAAGCTAATTGAAAATGAACCTTTCCCTTAGTGCATAGGCGAGCTGGTGATGCCAGTACCACCAGTAAGGTCTGAGAGGAGACATATCTGTGACAATTGGTGCAGAGATACTAATACATTGCTTCATGGGGAAACTATGCATTGCTTTGGCAAGAGCAATGCAAATACCGATGGATCATAGGAAGCTTTGGAGACACCTACATTTTTCACAGAAGACTTCTTTATAGAAAATCACCAGTTGTCTTCCCCGGGAGCGGACCCATAGCGAATGCTGTTCCCATTGCGCTGGGTGCTGGCTTCCACCAGCAGCACAGTAAGGACTGGCACAAATCAGGAGCAGTAACTCTCTAGCGAAGACGGATGTACCACAGTCACAGACATTGTGTGAGCTTTTTAAAAAAAGAGAGATTTTCTCTGTTTGGATTAATAGCTCTATTTTTCTTTATTACTCCTTGTGTTTCAGTCATTCATGCATCAACCTCTTTCAAACAGAAAACAATTGAGAAAACAATCCCCCAAGAATAAAATCTAAAAAATAATAAGGAAGCACAGTGGCACAACCTAAAGAGAAATCACATATTCTGTGTTGCAATATCTCACACAACTTAAGGAAACGTTTTCTCCACAAACTCTCTCTTTCAAATAGAAGTGGGTTATTTTTTTTTTTTCTAGCTTCATTAATAATAGGCCTGATTCACCATCAAATTATTTCAACTTTACGCAGCTGGAATTTCAGGAGCTACAGTGATTCATCACGTCCCGTGGCTCAGATTTTCTACCACTCAGTCCATATTATGCTCCTCAGTAACTAGCTGATGCTCAGAAATGCTGAATATCCGGTATTGGCTTCTCTACTGTGTTGAAAATCAGGCACATCAGGACACTAACTATAGGGTTAAGGGGTAAAATCAGGTTCCTATTAAAAGAAAAACTGCAGAGCGTATAGGTCTGTGTATATACATACACAGTTATTGCATATATATAAATATATGTATCAATTTCAGTCCTTTAAAATTTAAAATATTTCAGTTATCACTAAGGATCCCACATTCAGCAGCTTTTTTTAAAGATCAAATTTACCTTCTACCCCATCTATTGAGACGTTACTTACCTACTACTAGTGTCTGCACATGCGACAAAGCTTGCCGTATCTATGTCTATAAGGGTAATTGATGCATAATAAATAGAAGAAACCCTCGTTTCCAGCCTTCTTCACGTTTTGAGAACCTGTATATCAAGTAAGAATTAATGACTGTGAGCACGGAGAGTAATTTTCATTGATTTCTTTGCGATATCAATAAGTGAAGGTTCCCAGACACATCTGCTGCACAACGCAGTGCCGTAGAAACCTAGTATTATTTTAAATGATCAGAACTCTAAGAAAAGCATAAATAATTAACCCCAAAGAGAGGGGTGTTTGCACCTATGACAAAACGAAAAAGATTTATCAGACTTTCAAATCCTGGGGGCAGGTCCTCCCCTGGGGTGACACGGTGGACAGCATTTGATTTACACTAGCGGTGGAGAGCCCCTCAGCTGGCATGTGCTGTGAAGTTTGCCTTCTCCGCCCGCGCTCAGCGTCCTTCCACATGGCTCGGTGGAGCAGTAATATAAATTCTGGTCATAAACAAAGAAAAAAACAGACTGACAGCGAATTTGATGAACAATTTGCATCTGTACACAATTTTTCCCTCTGTTTGCACCACTGAAATCCGTGATCTTTTATCTTTAGACTTCAGTTTGCTTTTCCTGTCCTCTTGGTTGCTAGCAACGCTGTAAAACCTTTAAAATATTAAGAAAATTACATCTGCTACATCTCACTTTAAATATAGTGTTCAGTCTTTGTAAGTGTTACTTTGTACCTGAAATGAATAGCTTGCCCACCAGGTAAACTACATTTTGTTGCTTACCATGTCTGTCTTTGCACAACATGTAGTACATGGGCATAAATAACAGTGCGTTATATAAATAATTACATGTATGAAAGGCTGTAAACCACTGAAGATCTATTTGTACTTTTACTTACGAGAACATTTTAAAAATGATTGCTTTGTTCACCGCGTGGTTTTTATGTCTTGAATGGGGTGCATGCAGAGAACGTTTTCCAAAGTTGGTTGGGTTTTTTTTTCCCTTCCCTCCAGGTCACACTAGCGTTATAGTTAGCAAATTGATAAGGTTCCACTGTTAAGCTTTATTACTTGTGACATGAGCCTATGACACTTTATAAAAAGAAGTAATCCAGAACAATCTCTAGGTAATTAACACCTAGATAAACAAACATAAATTTCTATATTGCATTTATTTGGACTACCACTCAAATATGCGTGAACCATGCTTTTTTAATTAAAAGATAAATCTATGTGACACTTAGCCTCAAACTTAATTATTCAGCATAGTATAATAAAAAATAGAGCCCATTAAATGTGTCTTGCTCTGTATTTCTGTATTAACAGCAAAACAGTTCACTCTGGGATCATTTAAATTTTCTTCTTCCTCTTTTCCTGCGATTTCCCTGTTCACTGAGACCCTTTTGGTTAAAAACAAAAACACAACAAAAAGCCCCCAAACAATACCCTGAGCAACAGCAACAGGTGAGGAGCTGCAGAACTTCTCCCAGCCCCTATAACGCTCAGCTGGGTGACATTTTTAATACAACATTACGCCACAGCTTTACCTTCCCTCCTCCCCCTCCCTGGCCCTCCCCACGGAAACATACTTCCACTGTGGTGCACCATGCCAAGCAGCACTATCCAGAAATAAAAACCACAATACTTAAGAATAATTTCACTGGGATCATGCTTACAATACACAAGGTGAGATTTTTATAATATACTGTTACAATACAGATGTTAAACAGAGAGGGGAAATATTCAATTCCCTAATTACAATAGACAGAGGGGTTATAGTCCTTATAAAAGTTTCAACAAGAAACATTATCTTAGAGCTGAGAGCAGCCTTCTGATGTTAGGCGGGAAGACTCTCGTCAAGACACCCACCCTCGCCATTGGGAAGACTGCCGATCAGCTGCCAGGGAACAAAAATCTCTGCAAAGAGGCTGAGGTGAGACAAGCCCGTTTCTTTTTCAGACCTCCTTTCCCATGGACCGCCTTGGCAGGTGACGCCACGCTTTGTGGTACAAGGCCACTTGGTGGTCATTTTTTAGCATTCCCTAGAAGATGTATGTACCATTTAATGCCCGCTTCCCACCGGACATTCGGGACCATAAAGGAGACTGGGTTTGTAGGCATTTCCACAGAGGTGCAATGAGACAGTCATTGCTCCTTCATTGGGCTTTCACGTTTTCATTTCTTGTGTATTGAAACCAGAAGGAACGAAAATCTTTGGGAGACCCCCCTCTCGCCCCCAGCAGTTGTTTTTCCCCGGCTCCAGGGCACAGCGATCACCTCAAAGGACAACGATGCTGTAGCCAGGCAGAGTTCAGCTCGTAGCCTGGAGCTCATCCATCCTCCAGCAACATTTTTACACGCTACAATTTTGTGCCTAAGAAGAGTGATTCACCCCAAGAGACGGTGTGAAAGACCTAAACTTTGCAAAACATAAAAATTGTTCATCAGCTTCTTGGATTTTGATTAAAGTTTGATGCATTACAGATTTTATTCCCTGCAGATAGAGAGACCTGTGGCGTTTGCCTGTGAATTTGGCCCCAGCTCCGCGATTCACCCTGCCGCACACGTACTCCTCCAATCCGCGGGTAACATCAACTCCTTGCTGCAGCTTTCAGCCACTGCATAACTGCATTTCCACGATGCTACGCTTTAATTCGTAACCCTTCTAGGCAAATTTTGTACTTTTTTCTACTAGAGAATTCAAACTACAGCATAACTTTATTATTGTGGGTACGACTGGCTTCATCTGATGTTAAAATTTCCCTTTTCTAAATGTGCTTTCCTTCTCAGCTTTTTTTTTGTGCAAGGCCACATTCTTCTCTCCTCCCCATACTTGCTGTAGTTTCTTAGATTTGGTGCATCTTTTTTTGATGTTAATCATCTTTGCTTTTCGTAAGAAGTGAAAAATCCTTTAATTTAGTTGCTTTCAAATGTGCAAATAAAAGCTTAAAGAGGAAGAATAAAGATTCGTCCAGGAGAATGGGAGTGCTCTCGCACATGCACATTCTTTGAAGCATGGGCAGCTTTCTCAACATGCACCATAACAATAAACCTCACAATTTTCTAAAGCCAAATATATGATCTATACAAACAATTTTTTTTAATGTGAAAACATGACTTTATACATCATAGTGTATGATACACACTTCAAACACTTTCAAATCAAAGCTTGATAGACCCCAAGACTTTTTCTATAGTACATAAGTAGTAGTATATAAAACAATTATTACTACATGCTAAAACAGATTTCCACAGTCTTTTAATTAAGCACAATATATATAATATATATATGTATATACTGTATATAGATTTGTTCAGATTAATAAGTGGACTGAGCACACACACCCAGCATAATACACTCCAGTAACTGCCTAACAACTGTGAATTTACTGACATTAATTTTTTTTTTTAAATCTGACAAAGCTGCAGAAAATAATGTTTTAACTGTTCCTAATAAACATAAGCAAGTAGGAAAACTTTTTTTCAGAGGTAGAGGTTTTATTGCGTAAAACACTGGATAAAACTGTACTGCTTCAAAGACATTTTTATTCTAACAGCAGAAAGAAAACAGTCATTGCTGAAAAAACAACTTTTAATACTTCTATACCAGAATAAAGTTCTGTCAACTGATGTATTATAATAATAAATAATGACCAAGAATAAACTTTAAATACAAAGTTTTCTAATTGTTACAAGCATAGCAACAAAATCCTCTACTCTATTGATCTCAGATTTCCTCCAAGATAGAAATTTTTCTTTGTGTAGGAATGTAGACAGTATTATGACCAGTATCACAGACTACAGAAGTTACAGAGAAAAAACTTGACATGTTTAGATATGAGAAGCATGATGATATTCAGAAACTGACAATGCATCACTGCTGCTGTCACTTGTTTGTATTACAAGTTACAAATGTTCTGGAAAAAAGGGCTATGTCAGAGGGGAGGATAGGGACAGTAGCACCCGACCAAATGGAATCAACACACACATCACAAGGAGCGGGAGATGTTTCCAGTGTCACAAACAGAATTATTGCCTGTCGTATCTGAAAATGCTCAGAAGACACAAAAGAATACTGAAAGAGCTCAAAAAGTGCAAGAAATGGAATGTGGGGGGTGGTTTCGGGGGGTTTTTTCTCGCTTTTTTTTTTTTTTTTGCTAAGATACTGAAGGCGGCGCAAACACACAAAAGCAAGCGACTGACACAGTCACCAAACACAGTAGTGCAGTTAAAATCCTAAAGCTTACTACAGTCAGAAAGTTTCAATAACATTTCAATCCTTTATCTAGGATCATAGAAACAGTTGCATTAAGTTTATCAACTCGATTTAAGTAAGGCAGTGAGAACTATACTAGAAAAACAAGAAAAGCAGCTTGCTCTGTGCCAGATGGGTCCAAGTTACACAGTGACCTCATTTAAACTGAAACTTCAGTTGGATGACATCCTTTCCGACAGCATATGCAAACCGTATTCCTTATTAGCCTGAGATTTTTTTTTTTTCCAGTCTCAGGGTAGCGCTAAGAATTTTATTTACATTGATTGCAGTTTAGTATTTTTTGTAAACTGCTTTAGGCAGAGCTGAAGTTTTAAGGCCCTGGGGTTTTACTCTGTGCTCCCAGCCTGCAAAGAAATATTGACTTTTTTTTTTTACTTTTTTTTTTTTTAAAGTCTGGATGATTTTGTTTTAGAAGAAGTTAATACTTCTCTACCATCACGATAAACAGCACCAATTTTGCTTCTATCAAAGGAAGTACATTAGAAGGCTAAAATTTTATGCCATTCAGAGAATTTCAGAATAAACCTTTAGTTATATTTCTTATGTTTTTTTAAGTATGTGGTTCATTATAATCTCTCAAAAGCTTCCTACGTGGCAAAGACCTTACTAAATTTGGAGCATCCAATCAGTAAAAAAGCTAAAATCTGCAAAAATATAGAACGCATTTGTTTTACAAAACCAAAGAAATATCAGCTAAAACACTTTTCTTCATTAGAGACAAAGAGCAGGAAGTTTGGATTCATATTTTAGGTCAAGCTACTTTATAAGAGCTTGCTCCAGAAGAAACTTCTGCACTATGTCTGTAACACTTACGAAAACTAACACATGAAAATTAACCATGACTGGGGAATCCTTCATTCAAGTGTAAGAAAAAAAAAGGAATTCAAAGGAAGTTCAGGAAAAAAAAAAAAAACCCACAAGAAAAGAAAAGAATAGAAGAAGAAAAAAAAAATTACCAACCTTCTATGTAGTAAAATTCTGTTTCTCACCAGCACCTTCTATAATAAGGCTGACTAGTTTCACTAAACAATATTTCTATATATTGTACTTCTACTTTTATAGCAACTTACTTCTTCATCAACAAGGAAGAAAAAAGGAATAAAAGCATTTCCCTCAATACTGCAAGAGGATTACAAAAAATGGAATTACATTTCAAATCTGCAATCACACATCGGGCTGCAGATTTTTTTCTAACTATTGATTCATTTGGTTGTGTATTAAGAAAAAAAAAAAAGAAAATGTAATATCACAATACTTTTCAGTATAGGTCAGTACTGACCCTAGCTTATGGGCCGTCTAAGGTTTCTCCTATACTGCAGTTGCAACACCACTTGAATTGATTTTCTCTGCAATGACAGCTCCAGTCAGACTGGCACCATGGCAGTCTACCAACACATCTCATTACTGTGCTAGGCAAATGACAGCAGCTGGTGTCATATTATAAAGGTGTTTTCAACAATGAAAACACAGCCCCTCAATCTTCAAGGCAACACTAAATCGCTTAGACGGTATCATTTTTCTGTTAAGAGCATTATTTTTGGACAAAGACCACTTTAAAGTTTGAAATTGCCCTGCTTTTTAAATAACTAACGACCTCCCAACATTTTTAAATCACTTTATTATCCCACCTACGTTGTTTGGAAGTACTTGTTGCCAGGTAACAGTTTAGCAGCCATTTTCAAGGGCTGGAAATTTATTTTGCGTGTGTAATATATATATTTAAACACACACACACGTATGGAATGTGTGTATTTTGTGTGTGTGTGTATGTAGATATATATTCAATGTGTGTATGACTGAATATCTCTCCGCGTGTGTAAGTATATATATATATGTGCGCGTGTCTGCACGTGTACATATACATATATTTGAATGTTTTCAGCATCCTGTACACTTCTGGGAATTTGCACGCCGTTCTTTCGCTTGGAAGGCAGTTCGCCGACCCTCACCCAAACGCATGTCTAAAGCCGGTGTAAAAGGCTCCTGCGGTACGGAGACGGATCCGCCGAGCTGCATCACTCCTGGGCCTTGCTGCCCTCCTCCGTTAGCTCTGCCGAGCTCCCCGGTTTGACAGCTCCAGGTTCCTCCAAATTCCCAGAAGCTTCGGAGTCAACTCTGGAGCGCTTGAACCTGCGGTCGGGATACTGGCTGTTGTCAAAAGGCATGCGATGGACACAGAGAACATGGGTCTTCAGATTTCCCTTCTGAGAGGCACTGTACGGGCAGTAGCGGCACTGGAAAGGCCTGTGACCTGTGTGACAGGCGAGAGCTTGGTTAGTTTTGGATTTTATGTAGGTGGTGCAAGCAAACACCCC
>VZSZ01010485.1:354326-374635 GCA_013398815.1 Ibidorhyncha struthersii
AGAACCGAATGCACCGGAGCCCACCCCTCCCAGCAGAAATCCCTCCTGTTGTACGGAGGACATCGCCGCGTGCCTTCATCAAGAATATGAAAACTGCGCTATTCACATGATGTCTAGTTAAAGAGTCTGCATTTTAAAAATTCTCTGCTTTGTATTTCCCGGAGAAGTGCAGCTATTTCATGTCCCTCCTCAGAGGCAGCTGTAAATCCGTCAGCCTGCAATCCAAACTAAACTCTTGTAAATACAGCGCGATCGTGTCCGAGACTGCCTTCTTTTACATTTGTTAATTATCTTTTTTATTGAAGTGCAACTCAAGGATGACAATGTGCAGACCCGTCGTCTAATAAACACACTTTGTCTTTGGGTGGGTTTCTGAGTAAAGAATTGCATGTTTTGTTTTAATCACACAGATTACTTTTTAATGGAAAGAAATAATGGATTGAGATAACCAAGGCCTCAAACCTGCAAACATTTACTCCAGTGAGATTACTCCTGTGAGTAAAGATACGCAAGCACGTAAGTGTTTGCTGGACCAGGGCCCGAGGTTATCACCAGCTTTAAAATAAAATGTCCAAGCCAGATTAGAAAAGGAATGTTAATGCACAAAATCTGATAGATGCACTTCTTGCGGGTGAAACAGCAACCAACTGCAAAACGAAGGCATGAATGAAAGATATCACTTCTTAGTAAGGCTATCAATATACTCTCCCATATTTTTTAGATTATTGTGACTTCGAATCTCCATGCTGTATCTGGTTTTGGAGGTTATGTTTCAGCAATCACATTTCAACCTATGCTGGGAAGTTGTTGATGTGTTTTACTGGAACTTTATGAGCTTTGTCTCTCAAATTAACTTAAACCAGGACCATCTGAGGTCAAATGCGCTTAGCTTGCTTTAATTTGCTCAAATAAATGAATAAATAAATGTGCCAGACCATCTACATAAAGCCAGGATAAGTGAAAAACAATACCCTATCTCCACATTTGAAGAGCACATTTTCCTTTGCTGCCCTGGTACTACCTAGGAGGCATAAAACAGACGCTGGTGTAGCAGAGGAGGACCATGCTTCCCGCTATGGGGGAAGGGACTGGGACCATCTCACCTCGCTTTTAGGTAGGAATTTAACAGATAAGCAAATAGACTCTTGCTGTGCACTGGTCCGATGTTACCTGTACTGGAATGGGAATGCTACCGTAGCCCTCCCAGCAGAGACGGGAGCCTGGATAACTGCTGGTTTTAAACTCACACCGCTGCTGGCACACCAGCATGAGCATTTCTAGCAGAGTAAATTCTCCTCAGCCAGCATTAGTGCTTTGGGTTGCTCTAACTTACCTTTTTTACCATAACATCAAAACTACCGCTTGAAGGCTGAGTCCCCCAAAACATACCGGCTATCCAGAGGAAAGCAGCATTAAGTCCAGCCCATGGTTACCTAAGCCCTATGCCCCAGGACTACAGGCATGTTTCCTTTCTCAAGGATGGGAAGCTCCCCTCCACCCTTTACTTTTACAAGCTGAAGACCGCCAGAAATGTGACCACCCCCAAGACCTCCAACATAGACATTTATGCATAAATCTTGGGATGGAGTGTGGGTCGACCTTCTAGTTCTCTCCAGGGATACAGACAGACATTTTCCTCAACAACTTTGTAAGGAAAAAGAAATTAAATCTGTAAGCTGCTAATCATTACAGAGTCAAATTTCAGTGGAAAATTTCATAGCAATAGCAATGGAAGAAACCTACGTAGATAATGTTACAGAAATTGGATTGGGCTTTTATAGAAAAATTTCAGCTGGAAGATATGAGTAAACAGTCAACAAAGAGATTGAAGGTGTCCCTAGTGCCTCTTAGAGTCAGCCCTAAAATCAATACAAATGCACAAATATGCTTGAAAAATTTTGAATATAATAGTTTTGAAAACTGGAAGGGCTCTCAAAACTGGATATGAAGAAGGTCCAGAGAAAGTCTGGTTTTCTTTGTTTCAGAAAATCTAGAAATATTTGAAAACTCAGAAAAAAAAAAACTAAGAAAACCATTACATCTCCCCCGTTGTTTGTCGGAGACAGATAAAATTGCTAGAATTCACAGCTGGGTTCCGGGCCCTTTCTTTCCTTCTCCTTTTTCTCCTTCCTGGGTAATGCCTCTGACCGGGCAGAGTTAAGGGGTTTATTGCCTGCTCTGCTTGGGGAGGTGCTGAAATGCCTTGGCTGAAGTGGGAGAAATGTTGGGTAAAGGGGAAGGAGACCTGCCGCATGAAGAATTGAAGTGATTTTTCCCTTTCTCCAGAAGGCAAAGGCACTGTCACCCCCACCAAGGTGAGAGACTATCTACACCAGCAGCAGCAGCTCCCTTCCAGTATTTCCAGTGTTTCACTTGACCATCTGACAACTCACTCCTTTGCTAAGAACAGAAGACGCCCTGCTAAGTTGTGACAAAGGGTACAACTTGCCCTCCACCCTTATTTACTCTGTTTTTATTGATGCTATGGAAAGAGAAAAAAAAAGATATCCTGTGCATTTGGTCCTTCTTGTGTGCTGCAATGGCCAGCGAGCGGGTGTACCCTAGGTGATACAATGCCCCTGATAACTGCTCGCACAGCAGCGTGCAGGGAGCACAGACGTGGGGCGATGGGACTGCAGGAGCGAGCAGGCACAACGAGCCCACCAGCCCCGCTCCGAACCCCTCAAGCATCACGTAGTATGGAAATACACTGGACAGGTGCAGCTAGAATTGGTACCACCAGGCAACAGCATGAGATCTCACCAGGCAGCTCTTAATGCTTAGCCCACAAGTAGCTATCATTAAATGGCCATCCTAATTCATTCCTGCAAAGAAATTCTAAACAAGGAATCCTCAGAGCATGGATGGAGCTAACAACCTCACCCGTGCCAGAATAAAAGCGAACTCTTTCTGCCCATCACCGAACCGAGTTCAAACCCGTGCAATTGCATACGGAGAATGTCATTTATTAATTCAATGCACTTTAATAAATCAGACAATATAAAGTGCACCTACAAGGATTCAGTTCTGCATTCCCTCTCCCCCGACTTACTTTTTCAGGCCATCAAAATTTCACATCACTGCCTTGTGAAAAGTAAGTACACAATAAGTTAATTTGTATTGTCACTATGCAGTACAACTGTGGTAAAGAGCACATTCATTTTTAATCTGGTATGAATAATATATAAATATGTATACAGACTGAGGGTCATAGGAAAGCAAGTGGTACATTGTTTACAGCAGAAGTAGTACAAAAACTAGAGATTATTCTCACTTGCAAAGATAACAATATCTGCAATTTGCTTGTAACTAAGGGGTGAAGGAAAATGCCCATTTCTCTTAGGTATCCCATCCATTAATTTTAGCTCAAAAACTTGTGGGCAGCAGGCTCTTAAAATAACCCTTCCCAGATAAGTTGGCAATAAATTTATAACATTTTATCTAGCAGTGGTTGGTAGGTTCTTTCTTAGCAAGCTATAGTTCATATATATTTTACCCACTATATATCTTCCAATAAAATTTTATGAAAGCCCTTCAAAAAAAAAAAAAAAAGAAATCTTCCTGATAGTTCAGGAGATAATGCGTAAAGCATTGCATTTGCAGTAAGGAGAATTAGACTAAAGGTGAGCCAACAAGGCGGGCAAACTATGGTGCATCTTTCTCAGATCAAAAAGAGAGGATAGAGGACAACATATTGTTTGCAGCTGAAATAACACTGTTGTGGAGCAATGTTCTACAGAGTCTGTGACTGAGCATGTGAAGACACTTGGTAATCCTCTAGACCGAAGCTGAGATTCTAAAGAAGGGGAGCAGCAGAAAATAATAATAAACATAGCTAAAAGGGCAACAATGGTAGCTGGAATTAAGGAACATTTTTAGAAGGTGCGGATTTCCCCAGGAAGGGTGATTACCTCCGGCACCTGCTGAAGCCACTCCTCAGAAAGTGATCTAAACCTTCCAGAGTGAGAGCCAGCAACACCAGCAGTGCTAAGATGGCCCGGGCTCATCATCATCTCTAGTTTCGACTGTACCCTGGAGAGAACAATGAGCGTGGATGGGAGCTACTTTCTGCTCAGGGTGGAGAACTTTTCTGTGGGATCAATATTTAGAAAAATCCCTCAACGTTTGAAACTAGTCCACCTTTTTAAAAATATATGCTGCTTCGTTAACTTAGGGTTTGAGAAAAAAAAAAGTTTGTTTTCTTTTCTTTCAAGTTTGTGATCTGATATGTTGCTTTGTGACACACCGTGTCAGCCTGCATCAGTCACATCGCGTTAGGTTTCATAACATGGCATGACTGATGCAGCCCAACATGGTGCGTCAGCTGAGCAGAGCCAGAAAATGCAGGTTTTGAGAAAGACATGGATCTCAAAGACTGGGGTTTTAGGACCAGATAAAGGAAAGTATTTTTAAAGCAGGGGTCTTGGATTTAAACACAGCCATTGCCCGTGAGTTGTTAAGGATTCAAATACTTGCCAAACCTATTTTGCTTTGTCTTATCTTTAAAACTCAAAATGTATTATTGGAACTCATAAAAAGTCAATGTCAACAGAGTGTCATGGGGTTACTTACTGCAATCCAAACACTGCTAATAGTTACTAATTTATTAACTTTGATATGGATCCATTATTTAAGATTAGCACAAAGAAATACACAAACAAGAGAGACAGAGAGAAAGAGTGATGAATACTAAAGTCTTTTTCATTAAAAAAAAATCATTTACATGGTCAAGCCGCATTAATTCTCCACTTCTAAAAATATTTGATCGGCATCCAAATTCTATAAAAATTTCCACAAAGAAACATCTTATTTTTGTGGTATTACAGGCACATATGTAGGGCTTTGCACTAAAACGTAAAAATGGGCATTGGACTAGTCACATGAATAAGATCAGGAATTTATTCCAGATTGTTAAAAGTGTACTAATCACAGCAAAATCATGGCTTTCTCCCAAAGCAGCAAGAAAACGGTAATTTGAAAGAAAAATGCCAATAATACATCACACACAAGCCGTCTGTTGTCCCCACTACACCACTTTTTATTATATTGCATATGTGTACATATATACACACAGATACACGCATACAGGCACACAGACACAGAATTTAATGCATAAATTTAGGGAAAAGGCAGAAGAGCAATAAAATGATGAACAGAAAACAAATGCTGTGCAATGTACTATAAATTATAATTAAGTCCTGAATAAAATGTGTTTCTTAGATATGACATTTGTTCACTTAAAATGCAAAAATGGCCCTGATTATCTGACAGAATGTTTTCCTTAGATGGCCAATGGCTATAGCACTTACTGCAATGCAATACAGCAAACTCATTTCAGATTTCTTTGCCTGGTTTAAGAATATCCTTTTGGTGAAAATCGAAAATAACAGCAATTACCTCTTTAAAACAAATAAATTATGCCCTCACTGAGAAATATTTGAAAAGCCTCAAAGGTTTGAATTTCTTGGAGGCAAATCTCTTTAGCTGAGATGTTGGACACTGAAGATCTGGACTTGACCTCCTGGGCTGCTGTAGCAATCCCGAAGGGCCAGGGCCACCTCCAGCCATGACCAGGCACGCTTGCAGCACCACCTGCAGTGGCTCAGGATGGATGGCCACTGCCTCCTGCACCAAGATGCTCAGTCCCTCAACAGTGTTGGTAGAACGGTCCATGTAATCACACATCTACTGCAGTGCAAAGTCAGCAAGCCCCGTTCGAACCTCCAGTGAGCCCAAACCCCCACAAGAAGAGCTTCTTTAAACCTTTTTTTCCTAAGCGAGCTTGTATTTGAGGTACAATCGCCTTTCAACAGATGAGGTGCGTGTTGCCTCAGAAGTAACAGCAGGCTATGATGGCCGTGTGCTTTCCATGTAAGAAAAAAGACTTTTTGAGCATCTCCAGTTCTCTGGCAGTGACTACTGGGCCGAACTCATGGCTTTCTCAGACCACAGCCTCAGGGTGCCAGGCGTCTTGGTGAATACTGCCACTTTAAAGTAACGCTATTACAGCATAATAACAAGCATTTACAAAGGGAGAACTATTTTCATTTAAATCTTGGCTAGTGCGATTTCCTTTTTTTAACATATAAATTTTCATAAATACATTTACTATCCACAGCAAACATCCCAAGTACTGTATGCGCTACCCAGGAGAGCAGAACGGCTCTAAAGCAGCCATTCTGATCTGGAGCATAACAGTATGGATGGGAAAATGCTGAATAAATATATTTGTCCAATAGACAATAATGGCTCTGATTGAGCCATTCCACTTTATTGGTCTCAAAATATGCATTTTATGAAACTCCCAAAATACCAGACAGATTAAAGTACATCCAATCAGGTTCACATATGTAATAAAAGTTTTTATAAAACAATCGAAAAGTATATGTTTATTTACACACAGGTCCAGGACCAACCAAGATGGTCTTCTGGGAAAATTACAATATTCTGTGAAGTTTATATGTTTATTGGATTACAAAAAAGGAAATTAAATTTTAAAAACTCTCTATTTCATGTTGACCAGGAAAAGCCATAAAACCGAAAAGCCTTGTCTGAGGCTTTTTTTGATGATTTACTGTAGAAGTATATACACAAAAGCATAATTATCTGCACTTTAGGAAGGCCTGGGAACACTTTCATCTACCAAAGCTAAGGCTTTGGGTTGTGCGTTTCCCATGGGACACCTAAAGTTACGGCAGCCCCCTGATCACCCTTCGTTCAACTGGATTCCTTCATTACCAGGCTACATCCTGCAAAAATTCCTAAGAGCAATTGGAGGAATTGTTTGTGATAAGAGGCACCAGAGTAGTTACCCAAAGTCCCCCCCTCGCTAACACAGAGCAGACGCTTCCAGGGGCAGCTCAGGTCCGAAACTGTGTACTGCCATCTCAAGAAGCCTTTCTCTTGCTGTGGGTTCCATGAAAGATCTCAATGAGTGGAGGGTAAGTTTGGGGTAAAGACCCACCCCAAAGCCACCACGCAGCACTACAGCCCTGGTGTTTTGCTGAGATGGACACTTGGTCTACAGGCGCCTGCAGTAGCAGGGTGGCCGAATGACTGAACCGTCACTGGCTTCAGAAGAGCTGGAGGATGGAAATACTTAATCTGTAACTAATTTATTTCAAGGATTTTTACTTAAAAAAAAAATCTGCATTCATCGGATCAAATTAAACCCTCGGATACCTACATGGCTTTCCTGAAACGTTATCAAAAGTGGAGTCTGTTCTTGATTATACTATAATATACAGTGCTTGGTGTTTCCGAATAGGTATTTCAACTTGCTGATGAGTACACTAAAGGGTTTAATGATGGCAGGGAAAACCAGAAGTTGATGCTACACTTTGTCTTTAACACATATTATTAAAAGATTAAGTTAATTTCACACATTCCCCCTAAAATAAAAACTGCGCTTAAAGTAACTCTTCAGTTCCTGTCTCAAAAGGTTACAATCACTAATTATCACAGACTAAATTTTCCTTTAAAAGCAAAAGAAGCAGAAACAACACCACCAACAAATGAGCCCAAATGAAGCCAAAGGTAGATTGGTGCACCACAGGGCTGACAACCACCGGGACACTCAGGATAAAGAGAAACAAGTAAAAAAATCTATCACTTTCCTTCATACGTATGTTTTTAACTTATTAAACTAATCTATCACAAAATTATGGAAAACCACTACTTTAACACCCATTACCTTTGTTATATAGTTCGTAGAAATGGTAATTATTTGGAGGTAGACCAAGGAACTTGCTATCCCACTGCAATACACTAAATACAAGCAAATTACGAGATGGCTAGTGAAGTCACTGGCGGTATAATGGAGACTTGCAATTCCTTGGAAAACAAACATTCCACATTTCTTGAAGAGCTAATAAGGTAGCAGGATTACTCAGCTCCAGGTACTTAGCCCAGGATTTGTGGCTTTTTCAGAAGAGTAAGCCTTTCACACAGGAACTTTTGATATAGGGAAGTGGATCTTTTCTTGAAAAAAAGGAAAAGCATGAGCAGAGTAGCTGAAAAGGTCCTTCTAAACAAGTATTAAACATTATGTGAACCTTGGAAAACAAAAATTCTCCTGAAAACCTGCTGAAGACTTTTCTTTCTAAGGACCTGTGTATTTCAGACCGCTGCAGGTGGGTGCGTCCGCCCGGTGTGGTGCAGCACCCGGTGCACGACAGCGCACCAGTTTGGGTTTTGACATGACAACATGAGTTACGAGCCCAGTGCTTCAGCGGGCTCCAAACGAGGTTAGTGGGAATGCTGTCATTGATTGAGCTTGAAATGCCAGACTATCATTGTCCCATGCTTTGGGAAATTTAATTACGTTTAATTTTTCATATTTATTTACTTTGGTTTATACACATAAGCAGAGGACAGAGTTCTTATCAAGGGCACTGGGTACCCATTGTAAAGAGTAGGCCACCCCTGACTAAACTCATAATGGCAACGGTTGAGAGAATTTATGAATTCCTCAATCATAACCCGCTTCCTAATTCTAAACTCACAATGGCCGGGCCAAAATTATAAGCATTCATCTCCAGCCATGCGCCCCACCCTGGTACCAATTCTTGTTCTCCCAAAGCCCAGCGGCACAGCCAGCGCATCCCTGCATCTCTGCAGCCTGGGCCCCTCCGCGCGAGGGGCAAGAGGTACCCGAGCCCAGGCACTAAGTGGGTAGTAGCCCTCTGACAGCCTTCTCCATCTTTGGTGCCTTGGGGATCCAAGTAGACTGCAGCTAAGGAAACATCTTTTGAAGGTAGGTGGAAGGCTTTTTCTTTAATATTAAGTAACCTTGAGCTCTTCTGATTATCAAAATTACATGTTCAGAGTCCCACCTTTGCCTTTACTTACATATTTTGATTAATTGTTATGTCTATTCACTCCTTTACTTGTTTTAATCACATCAATAACATTACATTAATATTCTAAGCCCCTTGAGCGAAATATCTCAGTTTTCCTACTAGGTCATTCACAAGTTTCCTGTCTAATGTTCTGTCATATTTTTTAATTGTCTCAGTAAATATTTATTATTTCAGGGACCATTTAGGACTTCTGGAACAAAGCTCTGTTTGAATTTAATGTACCTATGATTTCCCAGAATAAATGCTGTACTGGTGGCAGTGGGATTTTAGTAAAAAAGAGATCGTGCCATTCAGAGGTGCTAATAGGAAAGGCCTTGTCAGTGATGCTATTTCGCTACCAAATATCCTTTATTCTTCCTAGCAATTCATAAATACAATAGCATTTTCTCTTTCACTCTGGGCGACCGTCTTGAGCTTATTTATTTTATTTGGTGGAATGGAATTTAGAAAACATACTCAGCTTTCTAAATTTTTCCTGCCCACATTTCAATGTGTCGTATGCTCAGCTGGTGCTGAGCAGGATGGCCGCGCCACCGGCGCCGTGCAGACCTGCCCGCCTCTACACAGCCAGGTGAGGGTCCGGAGCCTCCCCGTCAGCCCCGTGCCCCACAGAGCACCTACACGTGGAGAGATGGAATTACGCACGTGCTATAACGTTTGCTGAAGCCAGACCCTAAGCTGGAATAGTTGTTTCCTGCCTGTATGATGTCACTTAGGCTAAGCATGTTCTCTTTCTATTTTAGTTGTTGCTTTGTTACGTAACTTGGGCAATTTAGATGGTATTTTGTCACATTACGACTTGTCACGTACCTCATGATTCTCTATCTACAGTGGCAAGTGAGTAAAGAGACTGAGGAAAACCAAAACGCTTTAAGTAAATAAATACCCAGCTCACTAATAGCTAATATTTCAAATTATCCACGAGTAGCTCACAACCCCACTAATCATTCCGCTAAAACATTACTAGTATCTGTTTATGGGATCTTGTGAGTGTAGTTCACAGAACAACTCATTATCAGCAACGGTGCAGCATTATGTGCCCTCACCACGCTGAATTACCACGAGCGGGGACTCACAGCAACCCACCTCTCACCAGGCGCTTTTCCTATGTGGGTGTATGTATAGCTAACGTCTCTGTGGAAAAAAAAACCCAACCTATTTTTTATCATATCCCATTCAACAAATCAGGAGCCCAAACAGTAAAAATTAAAAGGCTGCAAAGAATAAATTGAGCATTAACTTTGCAGGACCTCTCCCTCTGGAAAGTACAGTTGATGTTGTCGCAGAAGAAGTGTCTTTTTTATTAAGTCACAAAGGAAATGCTTTCTCCCCTTCTCCTTTTCTTTTCTATAAAAGGCTCTCTAAAATGAAAGGTGTCAGACTTTGCTTTT
Source organism: Ibidorhyncha struthersii (assembly GCA_013398815.1). Lineage (NCBI taxonomy): Eukaryota > Metazoa > Chordata > Aves > Charadriiformes > Charadriidae > Ibidorhyncha > Ibidorhyncha struthersii. Next base: position 364,579 of record VZSZ01010485.1, read on the forward strand.
TCTTCTTGGCATGATCCAGAATGTATGGCTGAGGAATGACAGATGTCTGCAACCAGCTGCAATGAAGCATGCTAAAGTTTCAGTCTAATCCACTTATTTCACTGCAGTCACGTAAACCAAAACAAATGGGCAGTGCCTTACATTATAAAAACACAGCAGCATTACTTTGTTGCATAATGTAGCTGATACGCCATCTTTTTATCATTTTTCCTACTGCAGAAAGAATTCACCTCTTTATTAAAAACAGCCCCTGAAAGTTCTCCCGTTCTGCTCGCCTCTATTTTTTTCTTTTAGTGTCACAGCAGTCTTGCTCTGCCCCGTGCATTACTCAATACGCCGCTATTATAAAAACGACGTAATATTTTTCTAGGGAAGACTGCTTCTGTTTTTAAAAGCGCGATCTGATTCAAAAGCCAGGGGGCCCGACTCTGTCCTCGCATCCTTGTTACACCCGCGGTTTGAGCAGATCTGCGCTGCTCCGAACGAGGTCAGGATTGGACCCGCTGTCAAATCGGTCCATGTTTCGGCCGTATAACAAGTGCACCAGTCACTTACCCTTAACGGGTAAACACACACCCCCCCCCAACCCCGTTTCTTTTTTTTACTGATCAAACTGGAAACGTCAGCGGAGGCACAACTAATAACCTTAATCTCCCCGACTAACTTCATTCAAAAAAACCCCCGTTGCAACGAGGAGGAAGAGCCTTTGCCAGTACGTTTGCCGAAGCTCCTGGAAGCGCCCCCCCCCCGCATCCCCCCGTCCCTATTTCGTTATGCCAGAGGGAGTATAACCTAAGTGAACATGGCATCGCTTCCTGGGAAGGGAGACCCTGCCTCGCTCCACCATGTAGTGCAGCAACCTTTTGAACCCTCCCTCCTTTAATCCTTGTAAGGAAAGGGAAAGGATGCGGAGTCATGTGGCTCCCTCCCCGCCAGCAGTTTCAACAGCTGGGAAGCACGCTTTCAGCGCGATTCATAAAAAAAGATGTGTTGGATTTCGCCTATGGCAGAATGGCGTACGATTTCTGGCCCTTCAGGCTAAAACAATAAATGCAAAGAGGAAAATTTGAGATTTCCCCCCTTAAACTTCCCACAACAACCTCAGCAAAACCACATGACTTGTCTTGTACAATCTCCCTGGTGTTTTCAGTGCTACTTTGGCAGGAAATCAGAATTACTGTTATATAAATTCCATCTGATGCCAGAGCTACCATCTGTGAGTAAAACTGCTTCACCTACGTCTGCCGGCAAAGCCACTCTCCCAGAGACAAGGGAGAAGGGGAAAAAAAATTTGATTAATTTGCAGAATGCTTGTGATTTGCTCATATATTATTATAACTGCTCATCAGCACATGACAAATTCCCAGCACTCCGCACAGGAACCCGTTCAGTTTCAGCAGTTTTTTGCGTCGGCACCTGACAGACTGCAGAGCCACTAATGACTTTCAGATGCTTACAAACAGTAATTCTATCTTCAGAATAAAAAGAAAAATCCGTAGGAAGAAAAGAGTAGAGTTAGTCTATTCCATTTCCTTCCTGTATATCAACATGATTTAACTCTTCGGGGCAGCTGCGGTTCCAGGATCACAACACGGCTGCTCCTTGCCTGTAAAAGACAAAGACTGCCAATCTCAGGGGGAAAGGTGGAAGCAAAAGCCGGTCTCCGAAGGCTTTCACTGCACCAGCTCCACAGAGAGCCAGACACAAAGCAGGTAGCCTCGGAAAAGGCACACCTACCCTGCAGTACTGAAATAAAACGCAGTCTCTCCCCGGCGCTCCCGAATTCCATATCTATTTTCCTATTTTAATACTTCTGATAACCTTTTGCATTTTCAGGGAACACATCTGCTTCCTAACTGCAGCCGAAATGTTTTTTTCCCCCTTTAAAACTATGATTATGCTTTCCGAAGCACTGTCTGTGTGCTTGATTGCCTGTTTTAGATTAGAGATTTTAGCAAGGAAACAAAGACTTCAGAGTGCACATCAGTCCTGCATATGAGAAACCACAGAAGGAATAAGCAATAAAATGTGATGCACCATCTGTCCACAAACAATAACCTGGATGTTCTGAAGGCTTACAAATTATTTAGCACACAACCTCACCGAATTATAGGACCCTTAAATAGAGCAATAGACTGGGAATGAGAACCTCTTTGATGTCCTTTTGTATTTTTTTTTTCCAAACTCAGCCCTCGATTGATTGCTAACAGTTGAGGTATTTCTCAATGACTATTGGAGCAAGTTGATTTTTATTAAGTAGCTCTCCATAGAATATTTTGCCACAGATTTGAACAGTGGGGTATGCGCTGCCTCTCTGGCCCTCGCCTGCTGCAAACAGATTGTTAATCAAAAGACAGTCTAAAAGAATGGTCAGTTGGGAATTTCAGTCCTAAGGGCAAAATGCTGCCCTCGGTACTCATGCGCAACTCCCACTGGCTTCCACAGGAGCTGGCGGGGATGCTCAGTGAGGAATTTGACTTTATTAAGTACTAGGAGGTTTCTGACTGGACTCTTGTGGAACAAATCTCTAACGAAGTATCAGATTGGTTTTATTATTTTTTTTTTCCCCAAAATTGTATCCTGCTCCAATTAAAAATAAAATGGCATTTTTCTTAGCTGTCATGTTGAAGCACAGTGATCTTGCATGCAAAACGCATTAGCAACTGCGCACACTTCAGGTGCTGTAAACTGGAGTATGTCAAAGCTACTGGATCCCGAGACAAACCTGGCATCCCTCAGCAGCGTGCACGTATATCAAAACCAAGACATTCAGAGACCCGCATTTGGGATAGAGGATTTTGGTTCACCATGTTTAACTGTGAGACCACGTTAAAAAACCAAATAAACAAACATATTTTTTTTTTTTAATATGCAGCAAACTGAAGAATTTCTAGATCTGCTGTTTCATTCAACCTCATCTCCACACTATAAACTCCTGAGTTTTTAGCGAATGCTAGTATTTGTTTTTTCCAGTTGAAACATACCTCTAAACCCATGCTCCAAAATACATCAGCGTCCCTAAAAGCCACCCACTTAATTTTAAAAAAAGGAAGAGCTTTGCTACCATCTATCAACAACCTGCCCTAAATATTTCTTTTGGTTTGGTTTCCATAGATTTTTTTTTTTTCCTGCAGGTTTTCTTCACACAACATTTCCCAGCCAGCACTCTGCTAACAAACATCCAGACCCACCTACCCAAGGTCTCCTCGGTGTGCCCTTTACTCTTTCGTCTAGATGGCAGATCAAAATTCAAATAAAAAAAGATGTTGGAAGACAGAAGATTTTTTTTATCATATTCTCTCTGACAAACAGGGGCCAAGAGGGAGGTAACTATATAATTAACTTTAGATGTGCCTAATGTAACTCCATTATCATTGATGAGTCTTATGGAGAGAGACTGAGGGAAATGTGCCTTCTAGAGTTTCATTGTGGAGCCAGCACTATTAAAGAATATTTCAGTATTTAGGCCCTGATTCAGCAAATTGCTGAAGGTTACGCGTACTATAAAGCCTGTAAGTCATCCCACAGACTTGTGTGGGAACGCACACGTGCTTACCCAGTACACGAGCGTAAGTTGTCTCCGAGCCGGGGCCTCGTAACCTAACGCTTACTTACAAAGATTCGTAAAAGAGACATGAAAGTTTGCCTGGGGCTAAAAGCTGGCACATTACATTGTTTCATTTCGAATCCATGCGCCTTTTGTATTTATTTTTGCATTTATTTTTATGTGGCATTTGCTCCCAGTGCGAGAGGGTCAGAGGCCCCCGAGGATGCTGAGTGCGCGAGGGGCCGCCAGCCCATCACCTGCAGAGGTGCGGGGGCAGCGCCGGCCCGGCCACCGCCCGCCCGCAGGCTGGAGCCTCCCTGGCCAGCGAGGGGCCACCGGCTGCTAATTGGGAGGGTGGTAACCTTAGCATCACTACGGGTGCCCCAGGGCTGGCTGGTTGCAGTACGTGTCGTACGCAGACCAATAATCAACAGGCAGAGCTGAGGGGTGGCTTTAGCTCTCACCCGTGTCCCTAAACCCAGGCATTGCCACCCAGCGAAGGGCACGTGACTGATACGCAGCAACTCCATTAGATGTCAAACAAAACCAAAATCCCCGTCTGATAAATTCTGTGGCAGTCAGTATACAGAGGACCGGGTGCTACTGAGGATATTATTTTGAATAAAATTGTACAAGTCCAAGATATCGACACTTCCATGGGCAGTAGGACAAAAAGCATCCATTTGGGGTGTTTGAGTATTTTTTTTTTTTGATGATGATTTCGAGTAAAAGCGATTCGTACCTATCTCTGAGAAACTTAAGCCAAACACAGCGTGGCAGGTAGCAAAGAGGCGATCGTACCTGCCATCAGCGCCCAGCACACTGAAGCCTTGCTCCAAGTCCTGCTGCCGAGGGAAGAGCCACTCAATCTCGCGCAAGCTTCATTGACTTCCATCCTCTTCCAGAGGGGAGGTTTATTTATATGAAATCAATGGCAGGCTCTGGGCTTTCAAGCAAACTGATACCCACTTGGGTGTCTCTGTGTATAAACCAAACTCATTTTGCAACAAAACTAATGTATACAATGGTTAGAAGGGGCCAAAATATTTGCCTTCTGGAGAAGCCATGCAATTCCTCTGATTTCCACAAATAATCTGACCCAGGTAACTTTTCTCTATCCACCGTTATGTTAAGCAGAACAGAGAGGTCTATAAATGTACTTAAAGAGACAACTAAAAAAAATTAATCTGCGGTTTAACTTAAAGGTCAACTCAATACATATTGAGAAGTCAACTGAAATTCCACCATTAAATATAATCACTCCTCCTAGGATGGTAAATACCGTGTGGAAATACCCATCAGGAGCCAAATTCTGACCTCAGACGAACAGAGGAGTGGAGCTGCAGGCAGATGGAGCAGAGCGGGGCTGACCTTGCATGCAGAGCCCTCCCGCTCTGAGCCTCTGGGTATCAAGACCCAGGCCACTGGAAAAGCTCCTTTAAATTCCGTAAGATGTGATTAATATCATGAGACATAAACAAGAAATTTAAAAAGATCTCTGGGTTTCTTTTTGGACTTCTCCCTGCTTTTCCCGCTTTCAAGCATTTCCCATAGCTCTAAAGGCTAGAGGGTTACTTTCTTATAAGAAGACAGGGGAGAGATTTTTCTATAATCACGTGGCTACCAGGGCGAGAGCCTTTCGGAAACAGCAAACTGCCCCAGCCGTCCCAGTAAAATCAGGAAAAGCGAGGGCAGCCATCGGACCCCAGGCCCCTGCTCCTGGGCTCTGTGGCCGGCGTCCGCGCCGAGCCGTTACCCTACACACAATCGTTCACAACCCCAAACCAGCTTTCCTATTCTTCAATAAAAAGTAGTAAATCGAATAAGGCTTAACTAGCATTTTATGCATGTATAAACTTATTCTTTGAATTTTAATATATGGAAGGTACGTTCCAGGCAGTATCTTCTGAAATAATGTTGAAGATTTGAGTACCAGGGTGGGGGGGAAGGCACAAAGGTCAGATTTAAATCCTGAAGGTAGCATAAAAAATTTAGATAAAAGTGTTTGCGTATATTTTTGTACAGCATGTGTCCTGACAGTGTCACCATCAGCAGGGGCTGGAGAATTCATAATCCACTGTGCTATTTTTTAAAATAGTTTGATTTGTTTATTAACTGTGCTTTCCTATTTCCATGAGATATAGACATCGACAGTGAATAGACCTTTTCTAATTGAACTGATAGCTTGAAAGTGAACATGTCCTTGAATTTACACTGAAAGATAGACAGTGATTATTTATAATAAGGGATTTAGTCAACTGCCTTTCCATTTGTACAGCAAGGACTTTATCAACAGACCATGTTTAGGTAAATAGTGCCAAATAAGATAAATTCTGTATTAAAGGACGAATGTCTCGCAGTGTCAGATGTACAAGGAAGAGACGTTTGGTTGATGATATGTCCTGTAAGTATAAAAGAGAGTATTAAGATAACACTTTATGCTAGCATTAATACATCAAAGTTCTGGACTGACCTGTTTCATCCAAAGTGAAAGCGAGGATGCTCTTAATTCCTATCCAAGATTAATTTAATTCAGAAGGCATTCAGCCTTATGTCCTGTTTTGCAGCTTTATAAGAATTGCTGGATTTGCAAAACAGCACGGCTGTATGTACGTTAATAAATGGTCTGTATTTGTCTAGCCAGAGTTGAAGCCTTTCTTTAAAAACACACACGCACACACACAACTCCGGCTCTGTGAGCTCGCTTTGCCCACAATATTAGAGCTTAGCTATCTCCTTGCTGAAGGGCCTATTTGTCTGCTTTAAGTGAAATCACTCAATTCTCAAAAGTCAGTGGAGGACTTTGGAAGGGGGAGGGCTGGGAGAGGCCACTCCAAATAAGTTCCATTAATCAAAAGACACAGTCTAATGTAACTAATATTTTACAATTAGAGAAGACAAGATGGAACTAAAAGCCATCTATCTCTCTTACACCACATGATCATCGATTCATAATCAGAAGACTGAGAGTCGCACAAAGATGCATTTACAGGGGCTGGGGGAGGGGGCTTGGTCGGAGCCGGAGATAATGAACACGATGAGAAGGAGCGGCGCTGAAGGCTGGGGAAAGATGACAGAGTGGTTCAATGGTGACGGATGACATGAAGATGAGTACTGATACCTGACAGGCAGCGAATGATGACTGCAGTCCTTTCCCACCATTATGATCCTCAATTATCTTGGTAAGGACTAAGAGGGAGAAAAAAAGCCGAAGTGGCTCAGCCCATCCGTTTATTTATAAGCTGGGATAATGCTAGAGTGTGCCAGGCTGCTGGGAAAGGCCACCTTTTCACAATTTGATCAGCACTTTATAGGAGCTGTAGTTTTCATTGTCAGCGCTCATGGGCACAAGGGGAAATGGGTAAAATACAGTACTTGTCCATCTGTTTTGTAATAAAATTCCTAAATCTTCAAAGGGAGTTATTTTTTTTCTTTCACTGCCACCTTCAGGAAAAAAAAAACAAAAACCCTGGGCTAACCGAAAAAAAAAAATCAAAGAGAAAAGAGAAAACTTGCTTTGTATTTGCATGTAGAATTAGCAGGCTGCAGCTTACGCTCCCCAAATTGCACGCACAGATTTATCCAAATGTATATTACACGGCGGGGAGCGAGCCAGCGTGAGCAACAGCCGGAGCTGTGAGGAGTGCAGGAGCAAAGTGAAGGGGAACTTTTAAAGATTCCTCATTGATTTAGGGAATTATTAATAAAAAGGGAAGAAAGTTCGCTCGAGACTGCTTTGTAGTTGCAGAAGATGCCACAGGCTAGCATTTCTGTACCAAAGAATATGCCGTTCTGCTACATTATTTATTTTTAAAGACACAGATCTCCTAGCTATGTTGGAGCCATTGCTTTTGAGAAAAAGAAAAACAAATTAAGATTAATGTTCTACACAGCTCCCGATAGCAGTAAATATTTGATCAGAACAATTCACATTTAAATGTTGACATACTAAAAATCGTATTTTGGAAGAAATATTGCTTCTTCACGCTTTAACCATAACTTTCCTGTCTTGTCCCCTTCCCCCCTTGTCCTCTTGGAGAAACAAAGTCACGCTATGTAGTGCCACATTTCCTACCCACGGGGAAAAAAAAAAAAAAAAAAAAACAAAACCNCAGGTCAAAACCAGCTCTGCTTTTTCATGTTTTTTAATAAAAAGATCACATGTATTATACAGCTCACACGTGCTCTGCAATTTTGCCTTTTTCGTCTCACAGCTGTATCCAAAGGAGCAGGCTGCTGGGTTTGGCGACCCGAGGGGCGGCCCCTGGGCTCGGCGGCGCTGCACGGGGAGCGCTCTGCGCTGGCAGCGGTGGGCATGGTGGGCTGCCCGGCACAGCCCCGCTCCCCACCGGGACGGGGCACAGACACACAGCGAAGGCGCCATGCTGCGTATTTTGGAGTGGCGACAGTCTAGTCCATCGCAGCAACGGGGTTACAGGTCTGTCTGCAGCACTACCTGATAACCAGGGGCAGGAACAAGCCAGCGCAAAGCCATCTACAGCAGCAGCTTCCACGTGCTCGAGTGAGCACGAAGAAGCAGGGGGGGCAACCTGAGCCCAGCCAACCCTTCGGGTAGCTTAAATACCACCACACCAGGCTGCACCTGACTCCATGTGAAAACTTCCCCGATACTCCTCCTGGCTCCAGGACTGTCAGCTCAATAAGTACATCAACAAAAAAGACACTGTGCCCCCCCAAAGAAAGGAGCTGTGTCGTCTGTGGCGGAAGCCAAAAGCTCCCCAGTCGCATCAGTTCCTGTTTGGCCAAGTGGCCTTTAGCAATAAGCATTAAGAACGTTAAAGTTCAGCGGGTGCCTCTCATTATCAGAGACGGTTAAGGTGAAAGACTTCTAGATTTTGGCTACACACATTAAATAAAATGATAGACAAAACCCAACAGCGAGAATCAGGCTAAATATAGTTGCAAATGTTTAGATCAGTAACGACTCGCTTAAAGCCCTGACTGTGCATTGGACAGCTTGGACGTAACAGGCACTGAGGGGCGAGACTGCTTCCAGTTGGCAACCTCAATGCCAAGGAAAGGCGAGGGTATATCAGGACATGTGTCCATAGGGCTTCATGGGGCACCATTTGGTTGACAAACGGCATGTCCCCGAAGAAGCAAAAACATACTACTACTTGGCATATGGTACCTTTAAGAGACCTGCTTTTAAATTTTGATGGATTCCACCCTTACTTTTGCACAGAGAATACACACGCTAGACCAGGCTTGAAAAGAACGCACGGAACAAACCACGCTTGTAGAAGAAATGCAATACTCATCTCACAGACAGTGTGTGCTCGACGAGAAGCCTTGTTGCTACAAGACTATAAAAGAAGCATTTCCCAGATTTCCTTTTAGGAATCCTAATTATGAACAAATGTCCTTAATCTGCCCACTTCATACATCTGAGATATAAGACAGGTTGAATCCATGATCATCACCCTAATTAGCCCAAACAAAAGCTCCAGATGTGAGAAGCATGGTTCTAATGTAGGGGTCTTAATAGCGATTGATGAAATATTGTATAGCTATAACTGGTTTTCATAAATAACATAACCTCAAAAGTGATGATAACTGACACATTATAAAATGCATTTTGTCAGTGATTTTTTGCAAGAGCACGTGCTTCACTTGTGCACAAGTTGGACCCATCTCACTGTAACGTTATCTCAGCATTTGTGGCAAAACAACGCTACTGCCATCAGTGGGTTCACGACTGTGTAAAATTGGACTATCATAGTGATTAATTGGGCTAACTTAATCTGTACATGCAAATTAAGTAATTGCACACACAAATATCTAATTTAGCATGTGCATGCAATAGTTTAATTTGCACATACAATCATACTCTTTGGGTAAATGAGGTACACAATTATGAACATTTTTTTTCTGCCCTTCTCTGCACGTGTAAATTCTTTGGAAAAAAAAATCATTATTTATACTGTATGCAAAGAAACAAATATTTCTTGTATCTGCCAATATCACTTCTGTTTTCCAAATGGCTATCAGGATAAACTATGTATACTTATGAACTAGCAGGCAAACTAATAAAAAGGATAAAAAAAGGAAAAGAAAAGAAAAAATCTTACAATTAAGATGCGGTTGGTTTTGCTTGACTACAATTCTAGCAAGCAGGAGTATTAGAATTTTGCTTGAATGAGCACTGCAAGACTGACGCTTTAAACTAAATTTTGAAAACTCTTCAGAAAATAGTCTGATTAGTTTTATAGCAAAAGATTTAATTATTAATATAATATTAAGATTCTGTTATTAACATAAAATTAAGATACTAAGGTTTGTTCTGCTAACAGTTTGGACCACGAGGGCAATGTATCAGGTGTCACACACCACGCGGCAGCAATATAAACGAAAGTTTACCTTTTTTACTAACCCTATATCTTTTAAATAGTGGCAAATAAACATTAATACCTGAAAGACGCATTAATAATTTCATACAAAATTAACCAGGAATTATCTTCAAAATGAGAAGGGAAAGAAAACCAAAAA
>VZSZ01010485.1:375157-390773 GCA_013398815.1 Ibidorhyncha struthersii
GTTGCGAGACATATTGCGCGGCTCCGCGGGGCTTATTTTTAGGTGGCACGGCTGCTAGGGAGGCTTTGCTCCACGCCAAAGAGCCACCGCGTTGGGTTTTTAAGCCTTGTGCAGCGAACTGGCTGGTTTGGGGGGGGAAACTGCCTAATTTCAGTCCTTCTACGTAAAGATGAATAGGGGCAAAAGAATTACAGCCGTACAGCTTGGACTTTTGCAGCCTCCCCAGCCCGTCGAGCGTGGGCCGAGTCCCAGGACATCCCCGCAGCTTTGGGCTGGGAGCACATTTCTGCTCCTCGCTCCATCGCTCGTGCCTCCAGTGAACACAGCGCGAAGCAAGAGCCGCTCACTGGGGCCTCTGACAGCCTCTGCTCTGGGGTTGGCCCTCCGTCAGCTCCTGGTTCTCAACTGACTAAAACTTCTCGTTCCCCAGCAGACACCATCAGTGTAAAAAAAATAATCAGATCTTTAGCAATAAATGTAGTACGGCGTGTTCCTTTCTGCGCGCACAATGGCACTGAAGCGCCAAGCATGAGTCTCCCACGTCTCGTTTCATGAGGGATGAAACGTCACCTGGGGATGGGCTGCAGAGCCACCACCCGGGGGGGGCACAGGGGACAGCACGGGTGAGCAGCGGGGCTGGTGCCCCAGCAGCACGCGGGCGCAGCCTGGCCTGCGGCACACAGAGGTGAAAATGAGACCGGATTTCGCCCCAAGGCTGTCTGTAGCATCAAAACTCTTTCGCAGTCTTAGGACCAATGCGAGACCAAATCTTGGCCTCGGAAATATCAGACAAAAACTCCTTAAATTGAACACAGAGCTCCTCTTTCATCCTGCAAAGGAGGAACTTTGATATAACAAAAATAACTAAGTGAACAGAAAAGAGACAAATGAGGGGAAAGGTAGGGTTGGAATTAAACAGAAAAAAAAAGTAAATCACATCACTAATTGACTCAATTCCTGGATTATAAAGCCAGAAGGCACCACTGAGATCGCTCCTCCTGACCTCCAAACTCGTACAGTCTAGAGGACTTCCCGGAATTAATCTGTGCTTTGAGTCTAAGAGCTGTGGCTGAACTAGACGATAACTTTCAGAAAAATATCCTGTCTTCATGTAGTATAAGCTAAGAAGAACCCGCTGAAACCCTCATTACTTTGTGCAAATGGCTGACTATCTAGCGGGCAGAACTCCGTTCCGTCAAATGACTCTTCAACGGAAAGTTTGTGCTCCAACTGCTTGTTAAACTGAACTCCTTGGATAAACTAAGGACGAACCCCGAGACGTTTTCACTCCAAGGCACGCTTTCTACCCTTTGAGCGTTTCCGTAGCTCTTCTCTGAACCCTTTCAAACTTGCATATTTCTGTAAGGCCAATACTAGACCTGGAAGTGCCGATCCGATCGCACCAGCGTTAGCTGCACAGACAGCATCACCTTCAGCAGCCTCTGGCGGGACCTCCCCAGCTTGCATTAACCCCATAGCCAACAAACGGCATCTTCTTCAAGTACGTATTCTCTCTGAGCATTAGGTCTCTTTCAGAGGTCGTGCTCCTCAGCGCAGAGGCACACCCCCGTTCTTTAAACGTGAGTTGTGATCTTACATTTGGCTTTAATTAAGTTATTTCTGTGCAATTGGGCCTAATTTATAGAGTCGCAAATTGATACAGAGCGATGTGAGTCACTGCCTTCCTGGCTGTGTACCTACTTACTAGCCACGACTTCTCGGCTAGCTGCGCGCTTCCCAAGTAGCCAGGTTCTCCACCACGCAACTGACTAAAATACCCAAACGACAAGAAAACCTCACACGTAAGATCAAAAATGGGACAGTTCAGGACTCTACCATTAAATGACGCTAATGATAATATATAATATTCTTCATCAGTAAACTTTGAAGTGGTTTTAGAACGGGGTTGGATTGAGGGCTGACATTTCACAGACCCGGAAGGTAAAGCTCCAAAGCTGACTGACGTCCCTGGGGTTACAGCATAAGGCAGTGGCAGAGTCAGGAGCAAGAACTGAGACTCTGGACTTCAATGGAACAGGGAATCCACCAGCCACACTTCCAGTTTAATAGCTCCCTACTAGATTGGCCATTTTTAATCCATTCGATATGCACCATATATTAATTTCCCAATGTTAATTTGGAATCGGCTTACTTGTACTAGTCAAAATGTCACACCGCAGAAAGACAAAAGCCATGCAGAACTCTACCACCCCAACCTTGCCACTTTTACCAAACCAACTTGCAATACCGTCAAAAAAAACACATTAAATTTGACAAGGTTTGTTTTCACAAACATATATTGATTGGCATTAATTATGTTTTCCACCATTAATTCTTTATGAAATGAGTCTGAGCTAATCTATTTCATTATTTTCCCCAGACAGAAGGAAGTCTGGTAATTATTTAGGTCACAAGATTGCCTTACTTCCAGCTTTCTGAAAGTTCATCGTCCAAAACTTAATAAAAGCCACACTTAATTGAAACCTCTACTTTTGCCTATTTATTAAAACGCTTCGACTATTAACATATTTCTCTGTTTCCTAAAGGGTAGAGGCCCCGCTACCGTCTCGTGCCCCGGAGGAGAGCCCACCTCCAGCGCTGCACGCCCCGACGGGGATGGAGACCGCCTGACGTGCAACAGAGTTAGAGACCTGTGTGCTGGTGCAAGGAAACAGGACGGGTGACGTATATGGAGCTCGATACATGATAAAACATATGACATTTTAAACATCGTATTTTAACCTTTGGAATGTCCTGGATAGTCCAGCTCTAGGTCTACGCGTATGGGTAATAGCCCAGACTGCCTGCGCTGAAATGTACCTCCAAGCTTTGAAGAGAAGTATCGGCAGACAGGACAAGAGCCAGACAAGTCCTTAGAAAGGACCGCCCTGACACAGTGACACGTGCCACCCGCACATGATCTGAAAGCAAGTTCTTGTTTGGGCTTTGGTTGACACAGGTATTGCCGCAGTCACCACCAAAAGGCCGTCATTCGCTTGGAGGAGAAACGCAGCGAGTGCTCTTCTGTCCTTTTCCCAGCAACGTGAGATGGGAAAACCACCGCGGCAATTGCGCTGACAACCCTGTGTCAGGCATTGCTGCCTGCCAGTCCCCCGTACAAATGTCTTCCTGCTCTGAAACCCGCTCTGAGCACTCCTCTGGCCCGGGCAGGCAGGAGCCGCACACCGTTTATTTGAACACCCATAAAGGTTCCCAGCAATGCGGTCTCCTGGAAAGGTGCAGAAGTTTTCCACAATATGAGGACAGAAGAAGCAACTGTTCATCTTCCTTTTGTCACTGCAGCTTTTAGGGTGAACTCCTCAAACAGAATAAAGTTTATGCCGAGCAAAAATAATTGCAAAAAGGTACTACAAGGATATTTAATTTGAACTAGAGTGAACCTCCTAATTCAAGGAAAGATACAACCTTGACCCAGACTGTTCTCTGTTTGCTCATCAGATAACTTACAGAAGGGAATAACGCTGTCACCAGAAACGACACGGGTTCCTCAAGCTGTTCCCAAGGGAAGACCTGAACTCCGCAGGAGGTCCGGAGCACGCACCCACTGCGCAGGAGAGTTGTACGCCACCGCGGCAGGTGCTGAGAAACCCGCAAGGTCCCACTGTAATTCATCCAGACTCGTCCCCCCAGGCTGCACAGCTCCCCGAGGAGACGGGGTGCTAATGGCTCTTCCTCCACCCCCGTGGTTTTCCCTATTCCTAGGGACGCTGCAGAGGAAGACTTTCATTGCTCCCCCCTTTCACTTTTTACATTTTGGTTTTTTTTCTTCCTTTCCTTCCCCTCTTACCTACTCCCAGATAAGATCTCTGGTCCCTTTGGAGTGATTTGGAGTGCCTTATACCAGGTAGGTACAAGGATGCATTTGGAAAGTTAGTCAACAGTACTGTTCTTTGCTTGTAATGTTAATTTCAGTTCTACAAACTTTCTCCTGATCCGCCAGGGACACAGCGGATATCTCTTAAGAGCCTCCTGCCTCATTTTACCTCTTAGCAATGTTGGAAGCATATCTTTTAGGAGCATTATGAGAATTAATTAGTGAATGCTTCCAAAACTGTTAGGCAAGTGCATACATTATTATTCTCTTCATGCAATCTATTTCCTTGCGACGTGCTCTATTGAGCCAGAAGCCAGGATTCCTCTGTGGCACCCGAAAAGGATGTGTTGGAGGCAGTGGATCAATTACTTGCTACGATTCAAAAGCCATAAGGCTCCTTGGGCGGCTCCCGCAACGCCAGCCCTCTCTGCAAGGGGACTCGGTGCCTGCAGACGGCAGCTGACACGCAGTGCTCATCTCCTCCTTACTAAATCAAGCCTACGCCAGAAGCGCAGTGACAGACTGACAGCCCAGCGTCAGGGCGATGCCGAGATGGCCCTGGCAGCTGACTGGCCTGGAAGGGAGACACGCTGCTATGCGTTCCTGCACACTTGCTGCTAACGGGCACGTTCAAGCCCCGGATCGTGAGGTTTCTACCCATTAGTCGACTATGCAAGCAAAAGGGAGTATTTTAACAACGGCAAACTTCTTACCCATCACCTAAGTTTCCTTCGTCTTCCCGCACTATCCAAACCGTTTCTCCTTAAAATGCCTTAATGCTTTTGCTCCTGTAAAAAGCATTATACAGACCTCTGAGCAGTTAACAATTACAAATCTAGTGATGGTTTACCTGCTTTTTTTGGGCAAATGAACAAATTGCACTTCGGTTTCCAATACTATCATACTTAGTCTGCTCTTGATTGAATGCAGGATGCATAGTTACATTAAGAATTAATATCTAGTTTTAATAAGTTTTCCAGGGTCCTCTACAAGACGACTTTTTCCTTTGGCAAGCTCAACACCCATAAAACACAGACACACACTCTTTTCACAGCAGTAATCTTTCCTTGAAAATACGAAATGCTATTTATTCTGAGATTGTATGTTAGCTGAAAGAAATGTGCTAAGCACTTGGGGATTGATTAAGGTGAAGTGTAAAAGGAAAGGGGGGGTTCTTTTCCTTAGGATTTTTTTTTTCTTTTAGTTTTTGGTAGAAAAGTCAGACTCCAATCGTCCAGCTGAAAACCTGATTGGAAACAGAAATTCCAGTTCAGAAGTATTCTGCGATGACTCACGAGAACAATAGTTTAGTGCCTATTGCTTCCAGTTCCCTTCTAATGGCCAGTTTCCACATGTGGACCACCAGGACTGGGATCAGAGTTGCCTTCTTTTGGGAGTATTTTCATTATTGGCAGGACATTCACTAGCACCAGATCCACAAACTGAATCAAGAGGAGAAAAAGTGGGAAGGAGAATAAACTGCTGGATGGGGAAAAGCAGACTGAGAGGTCCTGGCACACCGAAGGAATAAGAACCACCTCTCTGGATATGTTTGATACATCTGTGAGAAGTCCCTATCTTGGATGCGCTCTGTAGGAGAGGGGATTAAACATCACATCCAAAAAAACCAAATCAAAACCCCACTGTAATGCATTTATTTCCTGAATCTCATGTTCTGAGAGTCAGTTTCTTGATTTGCAGGGACCTGACTCGTGATATTGGAGTTCTTGAGGACGGCAATGACAGAGATGCACCTAAATCTCCTTCCTCCCTCCGTAGCTCAGCTATCGAAAGGAGGCCCTGGAGGACAATAAAGTCACAGCAACCCAAACAACGTCTCTCACACGCATCATCTGGAGCACTTCTGGATTGTGACTTCACACTTCTGCAGTTGTGGGCCATCTAAAGTATTCTTTGTAAGCGGGTATATTTGGTAAACAAACATTGCTTTGAAAAAACAAACCCCTCTGTAAAATCAGTTACTGTAGCACATTTTCAGTCAGCCGTAATAAAAAGTGATGTTAACGTTTGCCTTCGGTTTCAAGGACCTGACACTACATCTGCTCAGTTCAGAAAGTGCAGGTAAAGAGAGCTGGCCAGCTTCTCCATCTCGCTTGACGGTCACTAAATGATCTGGTGAACCGGGCAAAGTGTCTGACTTTGTTATGACTGAGTTTGTAGGTCACACGGCTATTTTTCTTCGCCATACCATCTATGATATTAATTCAAACCCAGTATTTCCTTGTGCATTTAACAATGAGATACGGTACCTTTTGCCTGCCTGCTCTGAAGACGAGGAAGTTTGTACACCATATAGCCATTACCCATCCAGGTTTCCCTATAGAAAATGCTTAAACATCACATAACGTAGCTTTGTTGAGAAGGCAACGTGCAAAGACATCGTCATCAGAGATGGCGGCTGAGAACCACCTGACGCAGTGCGCACCAGGGGATCGGATTTGCCTAGGAGCCTTTTACCAGCCTGGAATCCCTGCGCTTGTGCCTGAGAGGTGCTCTGACCCCTGCAGTGGCACAGTGCCCGCCAGCGCAGGAGCCGGCGAGCAGTCAGCCCTCGGCACCCCACCACCGGCCTCTTTGCCCACGGTGGGCAACGAGGAACGGGGAGAGACCCCAGACCTGCCGGCACTGCCGCCCCCGGAGGTCGGGATTGCTGCTTCTGTAATGCTTCCGAGGGTACCTTGGCACGCATGCACAACAGAAAAGATGGAAAAAGTCCTTTTGGATTGACACCTTTTACTCCATGTTTATCTTGAATTTATACCACTTGAAAAATAGAATTTCAGTGGCCCCCTGGGCCCGTCTTGGGAGTGGGAGCCTCACGGCGCCTGGCCTGGCTCCTGTGCTGATCTCGGCCAACCGTCCCCACGCCATCGTTAATCACCGCAGTGACTCTTGGCACGTGGACTCCTGTCTAGGTGACAAGAGGGGGGCACCTCCTTTCACACGAAGATCTCGTTCATATGAGGAACTGACAAAAGCTGCAAGCACTTTCTTTCCTACCAGCTGCTTCCAAACGGGAAGTTGACGATTTGGAGACAAAAAACTCCCTTCTTCTCTTCTACATTATAGTAGTCTGAACCTGTGCAAGACCTGTAAACACGGCGGTTTTGCTTAGCTCCTCCCTTGTCACTTGAAATCTCGTGGAGTTTGGGGTTTTATCACAATATTGCTGTCCTTTGAAAACAGGCCCATCATTATTATTTCTGCTCAGGATATTTCGTTCCTTTTGGTACGTGGAGTTTGTTACAATTGTTTATTACTTCTACAAAATGTCTCATATTATGAAGAACAATTCTTACGTATTTCACGCCATTAAATTAACCATGGAAAACATTTACATATGTCTGGCAAGAAACTTTTGTGAACAGATTCCAGTTAAGTCCTAGTTAAAAGAACTTTATGTGCAATAAAGTCCTCAAAAATATTAAAAATCATATTTAAAGCATTCTCATAAAATGTGTATTGAGAAAAGACAAGTTTAATTCTCAAAGGCTCCATTATTGAAGCAAAAATTAATATTTGTACTCTTTCTAAATTGGAATAAAATTGCAAGGATGCAAACGCTATCCTATATCATAATCTATAAACCAGTCACAAATGTTAAATCAACTGTAAAAATGATTTAAAATCTACATGACTAATTTTATTAAACCGATTTAAAATCACATTTGTGCTACCTTCATTTATTAACTGTATTTCAGACAACACTGTGTTTATAACGGATTTGCATGAATACAGATATATATGGAGAAGAAACTGTCTGTTCAAAGGGACAAGACCTTTCCTCTCTGTGCATGTTTTCTTAGCGCATGCTTGTGGTAAACAGAAACATATAAATTAAAGATGCAGAGGCCTTGTTAGGTTCTGCAGACAATTCTCTGCAATTTTATGGTTGTTCTCTTCAGTTTGCTTATTCATAACACAATGATTTTTGCTCTTTGTTCCAAGCTTAGAAAGCAGTTCACAAATATTAATTAATATCTGTAAAACTGTAGCCATTTCTAGTACCATTCTGGCTTCTTGCAGATGGGAGAATTGTGGGCTGTGGCTTTCCATTTCACTCCAGCACAAATCCAGCTAAATCAACAAAGCTATTTCTGGTTTATTTTGGTGATGCCAATTAGAACCAGCAGCTGATCTCGAGAGAGATAAGAGGGGGTTACATGAAAGTTTTGGGGGAGCTCGCAAGCTGTTGCTGAATTTCCAATTATCATTTCAATGTCTTGGGAGTTAATGCCGTTGCCTGCTCCTTGTCGAGCACCCAGCCTCAGGAACAGGCAGCACACTGATGTGGTCCATCACCCCAGGGACGGGCGTCATTATGGCGATCACTGGGAGCAGCTACAGGAGTCCCAGGTCCCTGACATACAGAACTGCCGACCATGGCAAACTTCTACATAAAAAAGGCAACCATTTTAATAACAAAACATACCTTGAAACTTTACAGAAGGGGGAGAGTTACAACATAAATGCCTTTCACATCCAGATCAGAACAAAACGTAGGTAAAGGTGGGCTTCGGCAGTCTAAGAACTAAAGGATATATTTCACTGTGGTTTTTCTATTTCTAAATAAAGAATTCCAAAAACCAGAAAAAGCTGTGGTGCTTTGAAGCCTGATAATAAGCACACACGTGGTGCAGATGATGTTCTGGGGGGTCAGGGTCTGTCCTCCCCACGAGCTGCTGGTGTCTCAGCTGGGTGGTGGCACCAGGAGGTGACACTGCTCCCTGCTTAACACTGGTGACTGAGAGCCTCTGCTGCCGCCATCCAGCAGCACTGAAATCAGTGGAAGTTTTCTAAGTGTTTATTAAAGAAAGAGATGCAAATTCTTCTCACTCTTCCTTCCAAACATCACGAATAATGGTTCCATGGGAACAGGGAAAATCGGAATGTCAAACTCTCCACAGGGCAAGATATTTGTGTGTTTGGGTTTTTTCTCCCTTTAGTGTATCCCTAATTTAAAGCGTATGTCCCTTCACAAAGAAAACAATTTCTTGCTGTCATACCATCAGACATTACAAAAACATTAGGGATAATTCATGTGCAATTTAAAACAGACCCCACAGAGCAACTGGTGGTCTAATGACAGCACACCACTCTGTGACACCACAGGTCTAGGGATGGTCCTTTGGCCCCAGCAGCCCCCAGAGAGGGGTGTGGAGGCATTACATTCGCTGCCGAGGAGGGGAATGCTGCAATATTCGCCTTTTTTGCTGCGTGACAAATTACCAGTAGCCCTTGAAAGCACCCAGCTGAAGCCCTGACTCCACCAGAGGGGCTGGTGGGCAATGTCCGAGCCTCTCCCATCTCTCCCAGGCTGTCCCACGTGGACCCACCCTGGGGAGAGGACGGAGGGTGCCTGCTCTTGTGGCAGGGCTTGGTGCACGCTGCCAACAGTGCGGTGGGACAGCGCTGCCGAGACGCTTCGTCCTCACCATCTCTCTGCCAACACGGTGGGGACTGGCAGGCAGGAATCACCATCCTGTGCCCCATCTGAGGGGGCTATTGCCTCCATCCTCTGTAGGGACACCACCAGCCCCTGGTGGTCCCAGACAGATGGCAAGGAGCACTCCGAGGGGTAGCAGTGGGGTTGGGTGTTGGTCGAGGTTCAAGACCGTAGCCCTAAGCTGGAACCTAAACACTGGGGCTAATGTTTCCCCTTTGCTCTGCCCTTCCTCTCCCCCGGCCTCCGTGATGGCCCTTTCTGCTGTGAGTTCTTCCAAGACAGCACACGTGCGCTTGACACAAAGGCATTAACCACCTCTAGCAAAACAAGTTTTCTAGAGTTTTGGCTGAATAAACCCATTCCAGTGAAACGCTGCTGGACCTGTCTATGCTCCTACTGGAGGACAAAAAAGCCCAGCTTCACATCTGTCTTCTTAAATCTGCCGATTCCAGCAAGTGTTTTTTTCAAGCTTTATCTCCTCATGGGCACGTAGTGACCTTAGACATAAGGAACAATGGGCAGGATTCACACAGATAAATATTCTAATGCACTTTATCTTAGAGATGCTGCAAACATGTTTGCAAGACAGACACAGTTACTGCTCCTTCAAGACTCCGTATGACCTTTAACATCATTTCCCCCAAAAGTTAATTTCTGTGATTAATGCAATATACTAAAACCCATAAATCTGATCATTTGAAGGATTCAAATTAGGAATTATTGACAGCTGATAGAACAGAAGTGCAGAGATGAGGCAGATTTTCTCATCTGTCCATCTAAATGTTGGAATATGTATTGATTAAAATATGACATGGTATAGAACCCACCATAAATCTAAACTCTATTAGATTAACACAGGCATTCAATTAACATAAAATGACAACCTAAGAGAAAAGCCTTGAATGTCGGCCTATCTCAGTTTGTAATATTTTAACCCACCTATCTGGGCAAGTTTTGAGGCAGAGAGTTGCGTGCCTGGTTCCACCTTGGCTCAGTACCCGCGGGTGTAAACTGAACCCTCGGGTGAATATAGACCCAGTGCACAGAGGTTGCTCTCTGGTTTTCCACTTGACAGTACTCAAAAATTCAAGCGGAGCATAGAGTACAAAATTGTACCCCTGACAATAAGACCACTGTTTTCAAAGATGACCTGTTTAGTGTCTTCGTTAGGCATGAAACCCCTGGGCCTAGAAAGTGCCTTCTATTTGAAATTACTTTGGCAATTATTTCTTCCACCAAAAAGCAGATATATCACTAAACACAGCAAGAACATTAACAGCAGAATGAACTTACCAAGTAGAAACCACAAAAACAACATGCACACAAAACAGGAAAGCCCTTCTCTAAGCACTGACTCCACGGCAACTCTCAAGCGGTTACGTGGGTCACCTAGTAAGGTCCAGCTGCAGAAACCTCTGGACTCTACAAGTTCTATTCCACTGGATGCATAGAAACTTACAAGGAATTTCAAAATTTCCTTTGTACCATCGAGACCAAAGTATGCTGCCTAAAGCACCCAGAAGAGAGAATTTTAAATAGCTAAATAAATCTGAGCTTTCCATTGCCTACTCAAAAATAAGGAAGCTGGTGGAATAATATGGGAAAACAACTGCCACGCAAACGGCCCAATACTCTGAACACAGAGGAGGCTCGCTTTCACGCTTGCCTGGCACCCTGGCTGAATGGAGCTCCTTTGCACAAGCACTGAGCAGCACAACGACCAATCTCAGTGATAAGGTGCAAATTCTTTTTGATCCGTAACCGCTTGGGACTGGGAGTCCTCTCACTGGGTAGGTGTGGAAACGCGAGGGGAGCTCTGAGTCAGAGTGCTGCAAGAACCAGCGTTCAGGCTTGATTCTCACATGTGACACACATTTGTTGTATCATTTGATTTTAGCTGGGGTTAGAATCGCTCACATTTAAATCAAGCTCTTAAAGACTGTAAGTCTGGGAAATCCTGCCCATGTGAAAAATTGTCAGGTATTACTTAAATGCCTGGTTTTCATGCCCCGGCTTGGAGCACTTATACATGCAGAAAGGCATGTTCCTCTGCCTGTACAGGCTCAAGGTTTTCCTCAAGCTGCTGAAAGCCTTAAATGAATCTCATAGCCCTGTCCCCAGCTGCTCCGCTACGGCAGCATCATTCCCGACAAGGCTGCAGTTAAGCTGGCTGAGCCCGTCTGTTCCTTTCTCCTTCTGGCCAACTCATCCTATCAGGGCCACCTTTTGCCAGCCTTATTCTATCCAGTAATCAATAATTACCTTTCTCCGCTCCCACTGATGACTTCTGGAAGGGGTAGCCTTATGTCGCTGTAGCAATTGAAACCATAATCTGTGCTCTAATGAGTACTTGTCTAGGGTTCACAACTGCAAATGGGAAAGTGTTAACCCAAAGTCCCTGCAGAAGCAGAAAGGGAAAGGCTGCCTGGTCTATACACAAGTGGTGAATCCTCCCAAGAACGAAATTAGTATGTATTATTAGCCTGCATATTATGCTCACATTTTAAAAGATACTAATTTTCTCTCTTGCTCTCCTTTTCTCCAAAGTACCACTGTTTAGGACTATAGATTCATAATTGCTCAGGAAAGCCATTGTCCCCGTTCTCCTAGTGTGTCCATTATATTTAATCTATCCTCGAGCCTCTATTCAAATGCAACTTGTTAATATTTTTATTATAAAATTCCACAGTTTCTGTGAAGCTAACTTTCATATTACATTTTTCCCTCAAAGAGAAGCTCAAGCTCTCAACCAAGAAAGTTGCAAACCAGCAGTACGTGAAACAAGCAAGTTCAAAACACAGCTAAAAAAAAAAAAAAAAGCATTTGCACGGGGATTTGTTACGTGTTCAAATTTTTATCTTGCTTACTTGTAATAATTTTAAATAGCTGATTAAAAATTTGCTGTTCTGAACTGAAAAAGCAGGGCTTTGTTCAAAAGAAATGTGCAGGATTTCAACAATTCTTTCAACTGCCACGCCAGTTTTTTTCCCACTCAGCAATTCATCCTAACTGGCTTTCTCCACCGCAATCAGCAGAGGAAAAAAGGTTGTTTAGCGGACTAGGGTTTCAGATGAAAAAGCAAGGTTGTTGAAAATTCCCTAATCAACTCTACTGAAGGGAACCAACAGCAAAGCGTCCAAAAGGCTGCTTTGGTGCAGGTCAGGGATCCCCTGAGCAGCGAGCGACAGATGTGCGAGGAGAAAGCCTGATGCAGCAAGACTGCCAGCCTTGTCCTAGGCACAGCTGGTTCAGCCTGTGCAAATAAGATCCGCTGAAGTGCTCAAACTTCTGCATATTTTCATAAATCAAACTAAACCCATCCAGTTTTTTTCTCCTTTCTCTTCTTTTGTGCTTAAAGGAGGCCAAGAACCGAGTGAGTACGTAATTAGTATAAATGGAATCTGAATTGGGGCCTCACCCCCAGAAAACAGGGGCTTCTTGAGATTAATTGGAAAAGCAAAGAAAATAACCCACTTCAGCTCAAACTGTTTCTGAAGTGCCACGGTAACCTCCATATGATATGAATACATAACCTTCCTATGATAAATATACAGAACCAATGCTTTTAACGTGTCAGGAGGAGAAAATGAGGTTCATCAAGGAACGAAGCGCTCAAGATGTGCAGAGAGCATCCCTGCCTGCACCCTGCCTCCTGCTGCGCCGCGCACGCTGGTGGGTACAGACACTGTATGCTGACGCTGGGACAGATCCTTGGCCCACCAGCACCAGCAGAAATCCGAAATGCCTCCACCAACGCTGTCCCCGGGACATGCAAGCAGCGTGCCCCCGCTGCACCGGCCCCAGGAGCCAGGTGGGGTGGCAGGATGCAGCACCCAGGTCATGCAGGGATGTATTTCCCCTTCTTGCCCACTGACCCCGGCTGACCTCCTCTCTACTAACTCTCTCCCAAAACTTCTTCCCCTTACCGAACACCATGAAGCCGACTGCGATGCCTGACACCCAGTATTCAGGCCTGCTGAAGGTACAAAATTGTATTGTGGCGAGTCAACTATGGTACTAAGCAAAGTAACGGCAGCGAATTGAACAAACAAGTAAGCAAAAACATCTTGCAAACAACTTGTATACTAAAAGCACACTACCACTTCAGACTGAATACCTTCTGTGCAAACTGACAGGAGGCACAATGCCTGGAATAAAAAATGAATGTGATCTCTTCCCAGGGATTCTGGCAGCAGAGCCACGCTGGGGTCACGCCGATGCTCCGTACCTTGCCAGCTGAAAACTCAGGAGTTTTCTCCTTTGGAAAAGAAACTGACACAGACCAAAAGCGAGATCCTAACAGACCTGAGTCGTTACACTGCAAGGACTACTGGCAGCCCAGGACACACTCTGCTCTCGTGCCCTCTTCCACAGGGATGAGCCCCTGGCAGGAGGAGCTCCCTGGCAGAGCTGCATCCAACGGGCCAATTAAGGCACCCCGTACCCCAAGGACAAACGCACGTATTTTACACACTGCACTGACACCGGGGTGAAAGGAAAGTGCACGCTCAGTATATAATCCTGCTTTATGCTGTGTGGAAATGGATCATTACCTTTTACCTAGAAAGATCTGCTATTAGTTACAGTAATTGGGAGGAGAAAGATGAATAAGGAATCATCATGAGATGCTGTGTTCTCGCAGCTCTAACAGGGTTATTTGTAGCTTTGGATGCAGCATCACTTTGGTGTTAGGTAGTGGTTAGGGCAGACATACAGGACTTTCACAGCAAAGATGGCAGGAATCGATTTTTTCACCTTCTGCAGCAGGAAATATTAGTGACAAAGTTACTGTGCATCAGTGATGCTGTGGCTCTGGATTACTGCAAAAAACCTGGAACACCATCTTGCATTTCGCTGATACACCTGACCCTTAAACACAGGACCCGGTGGAAGTCAAAGATCCATCAGGAGTAAGATACTTTTTGCCTCATGATATCTACAAGAAAGTAGCATTAGCATCACCATCTACAGCGGCACCTGGTGGGGACTGGACCGTGCCCAGCTGAGCCCTCAGGGGAGCTTCCACACCTGGACTGCATCAGCATAGATTTTGCATTTAACACCATCTGCCTCCTCTAGAAACCTACAGCAACATACCCTCAAGCTGTGAGGGAAAGCAAGATGATCAGAGAGGGGAAAACAAGCGAGCGAGCCACGGTGCCACGGCCTTGCAGAGCGCCAGAAAGCACGTTCGTGGGGGAAAGGCGGACACCAAGGAAAAAAGCATCATTGTTTGCCTGAAGTTTACAAAGATGACCTGAAGCTGAGTTGGCTGGTGCACAGGGATGAGCTCAGCTCTTGACGGAAGGATGAGACATCATACTTTGTGTATAATTCCAACTGCACTAACTTACATCAGCATTGAATTTAATTTGAATAATGTTAACAGTCTCTCAAACCCTTCAGAAGAGAAGTCGTTTAAAGTGTGCAACATACACTAATGCTGGAAGAAAAATGACATGCTATTGTGTGTTCAGACATCCATAGTATTTGCTATTTGTTTGGAGTTTTATGGACTTGGGAAGACAGATAGAAATTTTTTTGTTAGAGCAATGCAAATGATAGCAACATTACTGGATGCCTTGTAGGAAGTCTCAGTATGATAGCAAAGCCTCTAGATGTGAATCGTAAATTGAAATTAAGCTTTTCCATTGAAGAAACACAAACTAGATTAAGTATGGCTTGGAAAAAATATATAGGCAACTTTCCCAAAAGACTGAGGGCTGCTGTGCCCAACACCCTTCACCACAGAGGTATCTCGATGCAAACCTTTGGGATGCCACAGAGAGGGAACCCCGAGTATAACACTGCCCCACCGCACCGGCCTGGGAGCTGTCGCGCGCTGTGAGGGTGAGAGGGGCGAGCAGAGGGCAGGATGGAGAAAGGCCGGTCTGAACCAAATGAAGAGGAACCATCTTCCTTGTGTCATGGTAGGGACGTGGGAATGGGACAGTAAAAGCTGTCAGAAGTGCTTTATTTGATATTTAAGTGCAAAGTGTGGACATTGTCAAGAACAAAATTACTGCTCACCCCAACTCTTCATAAATAACTCGGGACAAAAAGCCTTCAAGCCATGAGAGTTTGGGGTGCGCACTGTGCAAAGGAGATGGCTTCTCAGACTCGTACACAGGAGGCTCCGTTTTCTCCCGTCCTGAAAGCTGAACTGGCACTTCACAAAGCCCTGGGCCAAACACCCCAAGTCGCCCCGATCCAGCTGGAGTGAGGCGAGTCCTGCCCAGGGTGGACATGGCCCTTCCTGAGCATCCTCAGCAATAGGTTACCTTCCAGGTTTAAGAGACCTTAGGTTAAAAAAA
>VZSZ01010485.1:390782-441593 GCA_013398815.1 Ibidorhyncha struthersii
AGGAAAAGTGTACCTCCTTCTTGTTTGTGGGTTGTGAGCTCCCTCTTGTGGCTCTCGCAAAATTTCCAGCTATTTCCCAAGCTGGCTGAAGGCAGTTGCAATGGGAAGCCCGGATGGGCACCCACTGGAACTGGCACTCCTCAGGTCTCACTGACGCCACCAGTACTGTTATCTTTTGTCCCAGTAACTTGATGCTTCAGTTCTTAGATTCTGTTAAAACCTTAAATATGGAAACGTACATTCTCAATATGCACTCCAGCTCAAACCAAAGGGTAAGGCTGAAGCACTCCCCTGCCCGGGAAGGCTCTTGGCCAGCCCTGCTGCCACCCGCGCCGGACCAGGGCAGTGTGGCACGTCCCCTGCCAGCTCCGCTGGGCGCTGAGGGGTCCCCGGTACCCCTCTCCTCCTGAACACCCACAGAGGACCATTCATCTGCCGTCCTTCACAGCTCAGGTCAGTAGTAGCATCACTGAGCGCAAGAGCCCTGTCTCCTTTCTGGGTTTCCCCCCAGGCGGGCCCAGCATCCTCGCAGGGATCTCATCCCTCCTTGAACACTCCCACGTCTGCAGTCACGTTCCCACGGCTGAAATGGAAACATTTACATTACCACACTGCCAGGCCCCACGTTTCCCCGCAGTTAGCCGCTTTTCTTTCTGAAGTATCTAATTAGGCAACTTTTCAGGGAGAGGAAACGGAATTGTTTGTTGATGGTTTCCGCCTGCAAGATTTCCCACCAGCCCTTTATAAACAGGGTGAGCCTTGCTGCCTCTGGCTGCTGCTAACGCTTGCTCCGCGAGGTGCGCAGCCGCCGCTCTGACAGCTCCGTCCACGCGCTGCATAAATCCTGGTGCTTCAGCAGCTGCCCCGGCCCTGACCCTGGGACTTCCCCCGTGCAGAGCAGCAGCTCAGCTCCCTGGTAGCATCTTACAGCAACATATGTTTTTACGTCTAGTACAGCGGCTACAGAAGGATTTCCAGAGCGAAGAAAGATATTAAAAATCATGGCTGAAGTGCAGCTGACCCTACAATATTTTTTTTTCACATGGGTACATCACTTACATCTGTAACAAGTCAAAGGGAAGGTCCTTGCAGCAAAAGAAAGGCAACTTCACCAGGAACACAGGGACATGACTTATCTATGGTTCCACTCAGACTTGCTACTACCACAACATTTTCATCTGGACTAAAATCAGCAAAGTATCACCGGGAAAGAGAGGAAAACAGAACTACGATATCCATAAAACATCTTACAGCACCTACTCCCAATAAAGCTGGTAAAAATGGGGAGCCTGGAGGCGATAAAATGTGGAGGAAGGCACTTGCTAATCAAATACATATAAACAGCTCTACACAGAATGCTGGGGAGGTTTAAACCCCAATATTGTGATAAAGGTTCCTCTCTTGAACATACCCTTATAGAAATTGTTTTGCATGACATTGAGAGAGGTGTAAAAAGCAGAAGGAAAGTGGAAATGTTGCAAGATGTGCTGCAGAAATTAGCACTTTTTTGACAAGTGATCATGTTTCTTTTACAACAACAACAAAAAAAGTCTTCATATTACAGTCTACAGCTGAGTTTCTTCAAATGCTTATCGGATGCCACTCCAAACGCATATAGCCAGAGAAGTATACCTTACAAAAAGTAGGTATATAAATTCTTCATTCAGACACAGAACTATTGCTAAATAACAAAAGATGGATGAGTGGCTATGAAGAATGTGTGCCTTTCAAAGGGGAAGCTACCAGGCTATGCAGCTCAGCACGTTTGAAATCATGGGAACCACACCAAAGTCAGAGAGTGACTGCAGTTTCTAAGAAAACCTCTGATATTCTACAGCTATAATATTATGTGCCCCTTCTTACACATCCATCCTAACCACAAAGTACATATAATATGGTTTTGTGTGCATCATACGCATTTCATGTACATTAGCATTCGGAGAGCTCTGCATTGTAATGAAAAGAAGGAATCAAAATGTTCAAGTTGCACAAGAAACAAAACTTATAAAACTGCCATCTCATGAATGTAATTTATTCGTTTGGAAAGACAAAGGATGAAACATTCCCACAGACCCACAAAGTCTCCACAACCACAGGGCAGGGAAGCACATGAATATGCCAGGCAAGAAGTTTTCAATCCCTGGTGCCTCAGCTAACAATGGGGGAAAAAGTCTTCTCAACTTACTGTCTTCTTCTCACTCCTAATTGCAGGGACCTATGAGGAACTCGGAGATATATTCGCAAGACATCCTCTGCTAGACAGGGGCACCTCAGAGAGCCTTCATCCAGTTTTATCCATGGCATGAAACCCAATTGCACTTCTCCATTTTATTTCTTTGCAAAAAGGAACATCAAGTTTTTAAATACCTCTTGGGCTATCTGTTCCTGGGTTAAGGGCGAAGATCCCGCTCATTTAGTGTCTTATTTGCAAGCCCTTGAGAGAAGGAGACGTGTGATTTGTAAGCAATGCCGCAGGCATAAATATTCAGAAAAGCAGTGGCTTTAGGCAGGTCAGCGCACTGTCAAATACTACAGGTCCACATTTAGGAGTAAGATGCCAGCCTTGGATGGCTTGTACCTCATGGAACTGAAAGAATGGAGGATAAATTAGTAGGTAATAACTGCTATACCCAAGGGGTCTGATGTCGTTCTTCTCTGCCTACTACTGCCCCGGTCTAGATAGGTGCAGTGCAGTTCCACAAATGACCAAAAAGGTGAGTTTCTTCAAATTAAAAAAATCAGAGTTGAAGCAAATCTGTCCAGGTAGGTGGACGTGTGTGTACAGAGCGTACTAAACCCTGAACATACACAGTCTCAAAAAATAGGACATCTCCCTTGGTAAGGAATCAGAAGAAACGGTGCAATAAGAACATAGCCATTGATATGGAAATCAGCTTACCTTATGGAGAAACATCTCATTGATGTAGCTCCTAATTTTTCACCCAGCCCAACTGAATTGTTTTCCACGCCAATAGAGAAACTGGTGGGATGCGAGTGCTGACGGGGGACAGTTCTGAGGTGCATTGTACCCTTACCCTTCAGGAGTCTCCGGTGGCAGATGCGGACATTGCTTGACACTCCTGGCTACCGAGAGCACACCTTAGACAAGGACATGCTCTGTGTCCCCCTGCCACCAGCACTGCCAGAGCTCAACAGCGAGCAAATGGTCACTGCTCTTTGGTAAAGCTAAAATGGCAGGGAGCTGGGCAGGGGGGCACGGAGCAGGGCGGGGGGCAATGTACTTACAGCAGAGAGAGAAACCAGCTAGGACATGGCGAGAAGGAACAATCCGGGAAGGATTACCAAGCTGCTCCTCCCCATAACTGGACACCCAAACTGGCACATAAACATGCATTTACATTTCTTGAGATGATGTGACTGCATAATTACCTGAATACAGGATACACACATCCTAAAAGCTTGAAAAAAGGGTTCCAAATATGAGCTATCTAGAAATACTTCTATTTTTTAAAAATAAGTCTGCTTTGCCTCATCTGCTTTCAAAAACTCTGGTTACCAGAAACAGGCAAAATCAGTTTAACGAACAGCGACCTCACTAACGGCAGACACCACTGTGGCCATGGCCATGGCTGGGTCACCTCTTGCTCAGAGTAGCAATACTTCCTTCTGGAAAACGAGTTTTTATCCAGTATTTTAAAAATAGGCTGCTTCAAAGAGGAAGGGAATCAAATGCTGCATCCATTAGGGATGAGTAGTAAGTGAGCAAAGGCAGAGGGGAGGGATTCTTCTTTCAGTGAGCAGCTATCTGGCAGGAATACATACCCAAGATGTGGGTTACCCTCTCCTCAGCAGAGCAGTGAATTCAGGCCAGGCCTCCTGCATCCTGGATAAGTTTTCTAACTGCTCAACTGGCGGATAAAAGGGCTGTCATCTCCTTCTCTGCCTTTCTGACAGCCTGGCCCTGCATGGCTTTTGTGTTTTGCTTTTTTTCTTCTTTTGCCCCCTCCTTAGAATTGCCTCATTTGATATAAAACACAGTATTTTCTATGTTTTATATTATTAAGCAAACTGGAAAAAGAAATACTTTTTTGTTGAGATTGATTTTTTTTTCCTTTTTCTTTTTTTTTTTTCCTGCAAGACAGCCAAACCAAAAAGTCAATTGTTAGCACAGTCATAATAGGGACAGCAGTCTGCACTCAGCATTGTGGGTTACAGAGCAGAGTGGGCCAATACCACATCCCAGAATTCAATTTCCACTTCCAAATTTGGTGAAAGAAGAGATCCAAAATGATATGCAACGCTGGATCCATAGACCTCCAGAAATCCTATTGCCTCTAAATTTGATCTCAGCTTTAAGGCTCAGGTCCCAGTGCAGTGCATACCCACATTTGCTACATGAACTTTTGCTCCCTCCCCAACTTGATTAAGAGCAAAGAAAGTAACAGATGGATCCATGCTGTTCCTTTGTAGCTGAGAGATTAATGTTTGCATTGCATCAGACTACTCGCGTTCACACAAGGGAATACTGCTGTTGTCCCCGCGACTGGCACCTGCGCCCGCTTGCTCCAGTCGGCGTCTGCGGCAGAGAGGCTACGTAAGGGAATGCAAACGGTGTTTGGGTTTGCTTTCAAATATATGAAACGCTTCGGAGGCGTGACACGGTGTGAAAGACGGCCATGCCTCGAATAGCAGGCTTTGCTGTACTTTGCCACTCGCTGACGGCAGCTCACGCCTCTGCTGTACGTCGCTCTGCTAAAAGGCTGTCACAGAGCGCGTCCTAAGGAAGGCTGTCGGTAAACAAACCTGGCCGTTTTCTCCTGCCTGCCGAACCCGTGGGGAATATCAACACGAAGACAGGGTACGGCCTAAGACCGCACCGGCGGTGCTGGAAGCTGACTTCTGCCGCGCGTCAAAAAAGCGCTACGGAGTCAGCCCAGCCCTGCTGTTGGCGCAGGTACCCTCAGCGCAGGCGGCTCGCTCCCGCCAGCCATTTTCCCCGGGCAGCAGAGAGGAGCTGCGTCTTCCTAGTCTGCGGCGGGGTCCGACAAAGCACGGGCACATTATCAGCGGGGATGAAAAGAGACTGTTTTGTCTGCGGTATCAGGATTAGATGCTGTGGGTGCCAAGCTGCAGGAGCCTGGAAAGCCTCAGCCGCCAGCCCTCCCGAATCCGGGCTGAATAGGGCTTTGAGTAACTTACAGCTTAAAAAACTCAGACACAAGAAAAACCCAAACCAACATACATTTTTAACCAAAAGGTAGTGTTATTCCCTGTAACTTTCACTGGTTCACCCAACAGTTGGATCTTCCTTTTCCCCTGTGCAACAGCCGCTGGTTTTCCCTGGGTAGTACGGCAGGTTTTTGTCCCGTGTCCTGGGCCTCTAACCGGTGACACAGAAGGGACATGTATTCAGAGAAACCTCAGCCCGGCAGAGCCACGCCGGTCGCGATGGCCCTGGGAGGTGGGACACGGGAGAGGACACGGGGCGCCCTCGGGGGCTGAGGTGTGCATCGCCTGCAGAATAGCCCGGCGCAAACTCCGAACTCTTATTTTAGCTCCTCGCCGCAACAGAGGATGGGCTTCACATGATTTACTGTGCAATCTGCGAATTTTAATAACCACCACCATTTATCAGGACATCTATCATACTATATCTTTTGCAGCTGTTGAAAAACAATATTGGCGCTTTCAAAGCAGTTTCATCACAGATTCAAAAAAGCCTAAAACAAAATTGAAAAACAAAACCCAGCCATATGCCTACTTGACCTAGGATACATAAACCTGTTGTTCCATCCAGAGGAGGGATTACAGCATTACTTTTTAGTAAGTTGCTTTTCATATGGAAATTTCTTTTCACAGTAAAGCTCTGTATTTAATGGCATCAACATAAAAAACATCCCTATTTTTAGTTCCCCGATCATGGACATATAGATTTTTATAGTGTCTGCAAGCATACATTAACGTTAATTTCCCCATTCTCCTTTGTACTTTGTTAATGTCACAATCTGCTGTAAAACCTTGCCAAGTTTCTTAACTGTCATGTTAATTCCGAGACCTAGTCTGCACTCTCTGACATTTCAGGACAGAACATGGCAGTAAAAATAGATTAAAACCAGCTTATAAGTATTATAAAATCTAGAACTTTACAGATGGTGGAATTATATCTGCTGAATGGAAATTTTAGCAACTCAGAACACAATAATATTAGAATAGCCTATTGATTTCTAAGACAAATATTTTCAGAAGTAACGTAATGGTATCTGAATAGTGGGCAAAACCCACAAAAATGTAGGAAAGTTGGGTGGGTTTTCTCTTCTTTTTTTAAAGCATTGCTGTGAATGCGCATATCGTGTTGGTGCTAGTATTAAGTTTCAAAGCTTTTCTGTACCATATAAATAAAGGACATAATAAGATCTTGATTTTATTCATGGTTAGTTCAAAGTTCACGCAAATTATTTCACACAGGGGATTTGTCTGAGGGGTTTGGCATTATAGAAATGCATTAATGTACTTTAGATATTAAATGACAATGCCACATGGTAAGAAATTTGCACGAATGAACAGGAAATTAGACACTTTTTTTTTTTAAACTGATTGCTAAAGAATGCGCTGTTTAAATGCGTACTATCCATTTCAAAGGGAAGCTTTTGCTGATTTCAGGAAGTTTAAAATCAGCTAATCAGAAAGTAATACAGTTAAAGTTAAATATTTTTTTAAAGGAAACTGTTTCTTTAAAAAAAAATCCTTTCCCCTTTTCTTTAAGGAGTACTTATTATTTCCATCATCCTTGTTGAGTTGTTGATGAATAGCTCACATCGTTTGCCAAGCTCCACCCTCTGTCTTTTTTCTAAACCCTTTACTCATTATTTGCTCAGTCTTTTTCCCACAGCCCAGACAGCCTGTCAAGGCAGCTTAAATAAAACACTGTATTAACATTAGGAAATGGCATTCAGTTCCCAATTGATCTCCTAATACTTTATGTTGAAATGATAATTGGTACAGTCTTCATTGAAAAAAAAGAGAGAAAAACTACTTTTCAGTCACCACAAGGTATTATCTTAGCTGATGTATTCACAACCAAACAGATACATTTTTAAAATCTCCCCATCTGCTGGAGACTGCAGTTCACAATTCTTTTCAGCTGACATAATCCAGATTGATTCGTTCAGCAGATAAAATTCAGGCCACTTCTGCCCTTTATAGGAGCAACATAATACCAGTCTTTATTCAGTAACAATGTAACATAATGGGATCGGAATGTGCAAAATGACTGTTCTTAAATTACTGTGACACACAAGGGTCCAACACAAGCTGTGGTTTAATGTAAAAAATCATTAGGCACAGATTACTAAAGTGGTCCTGCATTAACAAGGTCAAACCAAGACTGTTTATGATATTTTTCAGGAGGGGAAAAAAAAAAATAAATGTTTGCTAATATCTAGATTATGAATGCATTTTTAAGAGAGGAAAAAAAAATCTGCAGGGTTTTTTTTTCCCCCCATGAAGAAAGTACTGTTTATTCAATAATGAGCGCAACAGTTAAGGATTCTATAAAGACCTTTTCCGCAGAGCCAAGTTAATCTATTACACACTGAAGCACACACACAAAAAATCTAAATATCAAAAGGTTGTCAAGAGAGTTGCCAGAAAAGAATATTTTGGTGCACTGCTATATCAAACAAATTTTGAGGACCGACAGATTATTATTAACCCATCCTAGTTCCTTTCTTTTGATACAGCCAGAGACTGTTAGAAGGAACTTAGCAAGTTTCCACACCGCTGCAGGGGTTTTGCACCTATGTAAATCTTTGTTACTTAACAATACGACCCTCATACGCTTACAAATCAACCTGTCTGCACAAAANNCAAAGAGAAGAGACACAGTAAATTTCATCCTTATTGACAGGTCCTTGCACCCTAAGAGCCTGATGACCATTTAAAATCACATAATATATGGATTTTCTTTGTACAGTTATTTCTTCCTATCTGATAAAATCTAACATTTAATAAGTCTTACTTAAGAAATCCGTTATATCATCACACATTGAAATAAAGGAATACATAAACAACTATTTCCCAATCTACCAAAAAACCTGCCGGTGTTTTCCTCTTGCCGTTAATTTGGAGGCTACCAGTATGTGACTGAAACCCAGCATCACAGACAGGGGCTAGGCTTGCTCACACAAGACACCAATTTTGGCTGTTGATGGAAGACAAACCTTCCAGGTGCTCTTGGAAGGAAAGGTAGTACTGGAGAAAAAAAAAAAACAAAACAAAAAACAAAAACAACCAAACAAAAACCAACCCAAAACAAAACAAACCACCAAGAAATCCCAGTCCCCCCAAAAAATCCATTTCTACCCTGGTTTGTATCTAGAGGTCCAGACCAGGTGGTTGTCATGGAAAAAGAGGGGTTACATTCCCCACATTCCACTTTCCCACTTTGACATTGTAAAGTGAAAGCAGAATTTTGGTATCCCTTACTACCTTGCTAAAACTACTAGAACTGGGTAATTGTTGAAATCAGTCACTTTAAATTTAAGCTACTACTCATTTGTGATGAACGTACAAGCAACAAGTGTATTTTAAACACATGTTCCTGGAAAGCAAGACTTCCCTATTTGCGTGCCACGTCCTCATGTGCCCATTTCATCAACCAACAGAAAGAGCCTCGAGAAACCTAGCTAGAAAATGACAGCTAGCAAACTCAAAGGATAGCTGGAGAGGAATGCATCCATTTCAAAAGTCAGGATGAACCTATCTAGATTCTCCGTACAGGTGGGTGACGGTCACACCCTCACCCTGCCAAGGGTGCTGGTGGGCAGCCGGTAGCACACACCACGAGCGAGATTTCCACCGGCACGGCAGCAGGTGCCCAGCAGGACTGCATCAAAATCAAAAAGTGCCCTTGTGAAATATTTTCGTTTGAAGGATTCCCACAATTTGTGTCATTTCACAACAAAACGCTGAAACGTGTCCCAATCAACTCCATCCAAAGCAATGGGAGAAATGAATTTCTGAAAGTTCATAGCCAGACCATAAAATAAGCTAAGTCCCTAATGTCTTCTGAATAAGAAATGTATTTAAATGACATGTGTTCTGCTAAGGTAAACTTCATAATCACAAAAGATCGTAGTTTTAAAAAGTAATGAAAACTAACTGCATAACTCCAACAGTCTTGGAAACTCATTACATTCAAATATTTACATATTCTAGTGAACTCAGGATGTCAATTTTGACTGCACAAATCCAATAACTGAAACATATGGCCTTGAAACCTGCAATCAATATAAACCTTTTAGAGCCCAAGCTTCAAAAAGTTATATCAAATATATATTCGATGAGAAGAAGGTTAATTGAATAATTGATTACTCAGTTACAATTAAGTGCTCTTCAGATATCTTTGGGAAATACTGAGATATAATAGTGATAGATATTTATTTGTTTATCAGCTACCCCTGATTTATAGCTATCATTTATTTTTTATTTCCAAAGTCAATTTTTACATTTATATATTTTAACAATATAGTCCCCGGTGAGGATCGATATACAGGGTTTTTTCACCACAGGGCTATCAAAAGCTAGCCTAGAAATCTATATCTACCAATTCAGCCAATTTCAGGGCAGCCTTCAGCCTGATAAACACCTTGCTAAAATATTCAGACTCTGTCTCCAGATGGCAGTTATGTAGACAGAACAAGCAATATTTGTAGCAATAAAGGTTAACCAATACTAACCATGCTGATAAACTCTGAACTTCACAACAGTTAAGTGAAAAGATGGCCCTTGGAAAAAAAAAAACCCAAAACAAAACAACCACAGTGTGTGCTGTTTGCATGTTTTAACAAAGTACTATTTCTTATCAAAACACAAATATGTTCATAAAAGTCCCACCCCTGCAGTAACAGCCAAGAGGATCTTTGGGATCTCTGGGGCATTTTAAAGTTGACTAAACAATAAATCAAATAGAGTCAGGTCTTCAGAGCCGTCTGCACAGAAAAATCCTGTTAACTCTTTAGTCGTATTAATATTTTTTAAAATGTACTTAGCAGTAGCAGCCTTGTTCTCAGTAAGGAGGAGAACATTGTCGTGCCACATACTGTGCATACACACAGTATATTATAGATACATACATACATACAAACAAAAGGCCCTGCATCTAGTGGCTGATGAGCTAGATAAAGCTGGGTAAGACTTGTCAAAACACACTGAGTTCCTCTGAACATGGTAAGATAAATTCTAAAGCTCTTCCTCTGCAGTAGATGCAAAGGCTGCAGTAGATGTGAAGACTTTCAACTCTTTCCTGCATCCATCTCCAAGACATTAGGATAACTACCATAAAACACTGCTTAAACAGCCCCAGACACAAAGCCTCCTGTCTTTTGGGGTGTAGCTCTGCATTCACTTCAAAACTTGAAGCCTACTCTAACGTCAACGGCAATTCTACACAGGATGTATAATAAAGAAATGTACTAAGTCATTGAGACAATATTTCAAATATTTTTGATTGGTGCCTGAGATTACAGTGTGTGATGATAAGGATGAGGAAAATAACTTCACATTCTCACTGAACAATAAAATCTTATTTTCGTGAATGTCCTCCTGTAATTACAAATGTCTACAGAGGGATGTGTTTCAGGGGAGATAAGTAGCGTGAGGCATGAGGAAGACTGAAAAGAAATAAAAATTCACACTTTCCTTTTCTTAGCCTAAGTACCTCCTACACCTAACCCCTGATATGCTCAAAAACTCATATGAATTATCCTTTCCAAGAAAATGAGTTTCCAGATCAGTCCAAACTTCAAGTGACTCCACTGGATTGTCCCTTCGGTCTCCCTCTGCCTAAGAGCAGCAGTGCCAGACATGGGGTGAGACGTGCATGGGCCACAGGGCACTAAAATCTCATAAACTGCGCTCCTCCACCTTAAGTTAACACTTCTTGGACGAAATTCATCACCTAATGCTTTGTTCTTTTAATCTTCCACCCTACTGGAGTCCGAGCTAGGCAGAATTGAGTGCTCCGAGGTCTATGAAGGTACTGTGGATTTTCAACAATGTGTCTGAGAGCAGAATCTGGTCTTCCGAGGATATTATTATTTAATATGAGCTTTCAAAACAGAACACTTAAACTCCACGGACACCAGGCATAACCCTCTTTACACATTGCACTTTATAGTATGTCAAGGGTGATGTACGCTTTATGTTGGGCCTCGTAACAAAATGACAGGCGTTGCTGTCCATTGACAAAGCCACATGACAGCGAGGTGTCACAGACAGAGAGTGCAGATGTATTATCGCTCTACCACTTAGACAGAATGACATCCTTTGAATCTCAAGAGACAATGTTGCGGGCGAGCTAACCTTAGTGTGCCAGTTGTACGCTCAACAGTATTGACAGTCAACAATTCCACGTACATCCATCGCAAAAGAATGCTGAGGTCTAAAGACAGCGGATTTCAGGTTTCACACGTGAGATAATGTTAATAGACAAAGGATGACTATGAACAACATACTTCAAAAGAGAAAGTTAATATTCTGTGTTTATGTTCGATGCTTTAAATGTACTCAAAAATTCTATTTTTTTTTTTTTAAGTGTTCCATATTCACATCCTGCACTACGGAGAGAATTATTCAGAAGGACACCCCATTAAAATTCTTTACAAAGGAATTTATCATATAAAATAAGAACATTTTATAGTAATTAGTCCTGATTTGAAAGCCCATAAATTAGCTTTCTTTTGAGTATGACCAAAGATAACATTATAAGCTAAGTCCTGGGGGACATCACAACACTAACATTACCCATCTACACTTCTGAAGCAGGTCACATACATTCATGGCTCAATTGATTTATATACCCCACAATATTTTCCAGGTTTTATGGAAGTTTATAGAACGCTTTAGAAAATCAGCATTATTTCTATAAAAATCTCAAAAAGGAGAGCGAGACAAACTCATTGCATTATACAGGCCGCGGCACGTTCATCACTACACAGATGTTATTCATAGCCATTGGTCCCACATAAGTAGGTCATTGGACCTACTTGCCCTTTTCAGTGATCCTGAAATACGGTGGAGTACTTGAAAAGCCATATAGAAATGTGGGGCTTTCCTGATAAATCATCCCAGGATCAGCTAACTCTTGCATTCAGATTCAGGGAAATGACAGCTGAGCACTGTTAGTAGAGGTGCGGAACGGGGAGCAGGGGGCGAGGGGGCAATTAGCTCCTGCCTCTTCTTGAAAGGGAGTTCCCTTTTGCTGGCAGAATAAGGAAGGTTGAGGTGGAAACAAACCCTGAAGCAAAACCCAGGAAACAGCAGCACCCTTCTGTGAGAAGGGTGTTTGGGTGGCTAAGAAAGCCAAAGCAGGAGAACGGGGGAGGCTGGGAGCTCACCCAGGAAGGCAGCTGAAGACTGACTGTTTGCAAAGCCAAGTGAGGAAATCCCTCTTTCTCCTTTCTCCTGCACCAAGTCAAAAGGGAGAGAGAGGAAAAAAAAACAAAACCAACAAACCAAAATCTTTACAACTTCTGGTACTACACTTCTAGGAGTCCCATCTAGAGCCTACTGTACAGACCCTTCACCTATGTCAACCAGGACCTTAGTGGGTGGGACATCTGCCTTAAGACCGTGCACTCTTAATTTCAATGCTCCTGCTCCAAAGAACTACAGCAGACAAACAGGTAGCTGGGCGTCGCTGCTTTAGGGGGAAAGAGCATAGCTGGCTGGCTATAATCCCAAACTGTGTGGCCCCATCACACTACGCTCTTGCCCGATACCTCATAAAACAGAAACGACTGGTTTAACCTTGGGGGGAGGGGAAAAAATTAGGTGTATTTTTCTCCAGAAAAAAATCTCAGTGTCTCAAGATAGCAACAAAAAGTTGACCATTAGGTATCCAAGATTAAAAAAAAAAAAAAAAAAAAAGGGGGGGCAAAAAAAGAAAAAAAATGAGTTAAGCTATCAAAACCTTTTCAACTGCATGAATTGTGTATGTTAAGAGGCCTGGAAACTGCTTCATGTGTTTCACCTCCTGCTGTGCAAGTTTTATGCTGACAGGACTGAAGATAGCTTTTCTAGCTCGTAATATCACAGGGAAAATGCTATATTAAACTAAGACATCCCTGATCATATGCTAAAAGTGCACACGTAACATGCTCATGATAAGTCCATTTATCATTAGAGGTAAGTTGAAAATCTAGGGGTTCTGAGTTGTTCCAGGTTCCAGAAAATTATTTGTTGAACTAATTCATACATGCTTTGAATTTTCAGTGTATAGCAGTTCCAAAGCACAAAGTGAAACTTGTCTAAAACCACAGATTTGTTTGTTGTGAAGAGTGCCTGTAAACACATTTTCTATAACTGCTACTCATACCTGGAGCATCAGCTCAGGCTCATGCTAGGAATTTTATAATGGATGCTTGCCCCAAACCTGTTGAAAATCATCAATATTTTTTCTAAATCTGGGTACAGCATCCCTAGATCAAGTGTACGAAGTGAAAAAAACTCCATCCTTGGTTAACTGATTGCACAGTTCCCTGCAGAAAATGTTTAAATGAAATTTTGAGTGCGAACATCCAGCAAATACCACAGGACCAAAACTAACCACTCCATTATAGATCTACCCAGTCCTTTGAACTCTGCAGCAGAAAGGCCTGGGACAAAAGCAGAGTGTTTTTCTCAACCTTTGGCTTCAGGAGATCTTTCTTCTGACTCTGCAGATGTGGGTGGAACTTTATCCTCTGTTGAGCTACATTCTGCTATGTGCAAAGTAAAATCTTTCACAATCCGATTTTGATTTTTTCATACTTTCCAAAGGCAAGCTAAAATTTAGTTTTCAGTGTCAAATAAATTAACTGTTGTAACTCTGCCTGGACAAAAACATGCCTTAGAAAATGACAAAAATGTTTCCTAAAATGGATGTGATATAAATCCATAAGGGACGGAAAATAGAAATTACCCTTGAATTTCAAAACTTCAAAGTTTCCATAAGAAAACTGTTTACCAAAAAACCTGCTTCATATTTAAAATTGTACAAAACTGATCTCAAATATGAAAATGGAGACCCAATTTTATTGCTACTGTCCTTTGTATCTTCTGCATAGATCATACCACTCATCATATCATTAGTTACACCACATTTTGCTACTGCTAAACACAACTGGACTCGTTCTTCAATGCTCCAGCATTTATAATGAAAAATAAAGACATTTTAAATTAAAAGTAAAGAGAATGGAATGACCTACAATTATTGCATGCAACAGAGGGACTCTCTCTTGTTAGGAATGACCATGTATAACTGATTCACGGCTCTGGTTTGCTTCAGCACTTAGCATCTTGCAGGTTATTCTTGACTCATGAAAATAACATTTCTGGATTTACTTCTCTTAATGCATGAAAATTACCCCTCCCTGCACAAAGCCTGCAGCACGAGAAGTGAGCAGGATGGTGAGAGTGAAGAAATTTAACCTTTGAGTGCTCTGGAAGTCCATCAAGATGTTGTGAAGCTCCTCCGTGGTACCACAGCAGACCATTTCTTGTGGTCTGAGAAAGGCAAAAAAGGAAAAAAGCCTCTGAGGTCTGTCAGTGGGTCTCAGCTTCACTGAACCAGCCCAAGCCCTCCTGCAAAACCTCCTCTGTGCTAGTGCCATCTCCATTTATTTTGGGGTGGCCATGGGAGGAGGGAGCTTGACAAATCTTCGTCCTGGGTGAAGGGAGGCTGGCTGGTGAAACACGGGAGCCAGGAGGGAAAGGGGAGACATTACCCCTTCCGAAAGCTTCTGTAGAATATGATCTGGAGAACCGCATACCTGACCTGCTAAGGACTCCAGCATCAAGCATGCACACAGCCTAAAACGCGGTCTACGTTTCAGGCCCAACCCCATGGCTGGTGGTGCTGCAGCCAGCCCTACGGTGGGATTCTGCCCTTGGCATGGCACACACCAACAATGGAAAGGCATCTCCTACTGCTAAGTGTCTGCAAGATGAAAGGTGTCAGGCAGACAAGGGGAGAATTAGGAAAAAATGACTTCTGCTTATTAAAGCCATTCTTAATTAGATCATGCTCACTTGGCCAAAGATTTTTTTTTTTTTCCTGATGACGTTTCTATAGTACCATTCAGCCAGAGACCAAAATTCTGTTACTTTATATTACCAGTTTATGTTGGTAAAATAAAGTATAGTATAGCTTCCAGTCTGAACACACACGTTCACCCTCCGGCCCCTTCTGCATGCTGAACGCTGCTCCTCAGGGAAGGAAAGGGGGAAGGTGAGCATCCTTCTGTGCCCCATGAACTTTTTCCCTCCCTGCTGTTTTCTCTTGGGTGGCTTCTTTTTCCCTGCGTGAGCACCAAATGCTCACTGCACATGCTGTAACTCAGACACGCAGGCGGGATCTCAGAGACAGGCTTGTGAGTCTGTCGCTCCTGTAAGAGGCACAGCACGGAGATAAAGAGATGTGAAAAGCTTCAGCGCTACCAACTGTAAAGTTCAGAGGCCTCTCCTAGCCTGAATGGGGCAGAAACCCTCCAAGGGTCAGTGAAGTCCCCAGCCAGGTTTAACGGGAGCTTGGGCTGATCAAACAGCTTCAGCAGAGAGTTTAGGTTGTGGCAAGCTCCACTTTACATCTTGTCTAAATCCAAGAAGATCAGAAGAAGAGGGGGAAATTAAAGGTTAGCTCTAAGTATCAGGCAAGGACCTGGGATGATTTTTTTTTATGTAGTCTTAATGAGTTTTGCCATCCTATATCTACTGACATTTTAATAACTACTAAACCCCAGAAAGTCTCCAGAGAAGGTGCACTGATACTATGATGAGCATAATATAAATGCATAGACAGACAGACAGATATTAATAATTTCTTCCTGCTGATGTATGTGTATATATTCATCTATAATAATATAAAGCTTTCAGGGTATTTTACCCCTATTCAGCACAACAACATTTACTACTATCAGTCTAATCATAAATACAATTATTCTTGAGTACTCTATTACAAAAACCAATAAACTAGGCCTCAATAGAGATTCTGAAATTACTTAACTTTTCTTTAGAAAAATATTAAAACAGTATTATCACATCAATGAGAGGAAAAGACAGGAAGATAATAAAGTTATGTTAAACCTCCCTGTATTTACTCATGTGTGAAACAGTTATGTCTGGTCACATAATTGCAATGGTTCTGAGAAATATTTCATATTTTATAATGAACATTAAAAGAGTTTGTGGATCATTACTTTATATGAGTTCCAAAGTTATTACATAAAACCCAACAGGAATGGTTATAAATTATTTGATCCTCTAGTCTGGCCTTGGTAAACATAACATGAAGGCTGAACTATCTCAGCAGACAAGATTCATGATAATAGGTAAAGTGCTTCTACAGTTAAAAAAGGGAAGAAAATACCAGAGTACTTGTAAGAAAGGCTCTTAACATTTTTTTCTTTGCTGTTTCAAAGAAATCCTTTTCTGCAATGAGCTTAAGCCAGTAAAAAAAAAAAAAGAAGAAAAAAAAGCTTTGTCTAGAACAAAAGAAAACTTGCTCACAGGCATGTTCTATCGTCTACCAAGTTGGCATTATCATAACCGTGGCCCTGAAGTCACTGTCAAATTCTTGAACTTACAGCGCAGTATGTATTTAAGACACTATACTTAGCCATGAAATAATATCACAAGCAATTATTTGATTTTTCAAAAGGATCCTGAAGAGCATCTCATTGAAATATGAAAAATAATAGTATACTAACAAAAATTACACACTTGACACAATTATGAAGAATTTTTGTCTTCCAACTACAATTGGCAGCAGCATTTTAATTAATGAGTGATCATTTGCTCCAGAGATAAGTGTAATACTAAATGAATTCTGGTCCACTTCCCCCTCTCAGCTCATCTTTGTCTCCGGCTCCTGTGCTTTGTGTCAAAATACTTTGTGGAAGTTTTTGTTTTGTTCTATAAATGTCTTCTAAGAATATTAATACGGAGAATTAATTCAGTTATGCACGCACAACATTTAATAAGATTGGAAAACATGTTTAGATATTCTGGTCAATTTATAAAATACATTTAATGCGGATCATACCCGAGGCTCAAATCCTGCAAATTTCTGCTCACGGGTGATGTGTATTTGCATATGCAAGAAAACCCTTTCCCTGAAAGCATTACTGGAGGATACTTTTTGGCCCACATAGACAGAAGCCTGGAGTGGGTGACCACGACAGTCCGTCCTGGCTCACTGCTCTGCTGTAGGTTTCCAAGGCCGTGGTCAGCGGGCAAGAGCTGGGCACTGCTGAGCACAGAAGGGTAGGGGCTGGACCTCTGGAGATCACCTAGTCCAACCCCGCTGCCAGAGCGGGGTCACCTACAGCAGGTTGCATGGGACTGCGTCCAGGCGGGTTTGGAATGTCTCCGGATTGGGAGACTCCACCATCTCTCTGGGCAGCCTGTTCCAGTGCTCTGCCACCCTCTGTAAACAGAAAAGCCACCACTGAACTGGGAGGGCTCAGGACCCTGCCCGCATGGTACCTGGTGTAGCAGTACCGTGTCAGGTCTTCCTAGCCACACCTCCGAACTTCTTTTTTTTTTTTTCTTTTCTTTTCTTTTCCTTTTTTTTTTTCCACTCCCTCCAGAAATCCAGGGGCTGTACTGAAACACTAAACCACGCAGCCACGGGCACTTAGCCTCCGCAATCTTTCATCACAAAACACTTAGGTATGAAAATTTCCTGCCTTGCAAGTCATCTGGTTGTCTGATGCCAGGAGTGCCTGCTATGCCCTGGCACTGCTGGCAAAGCTGCCGGGGGGGGTGGTTGGGGTCCCACCCATCAGCATCTCCTGCCCCAGAGAAGTTAGATTTAATTAGATTTTTATTAGGTTTTATACTGCCTCCTGTTCAACAAATACCCCTTTGGGAAAGTGAATGTTGAGCCACCCAAACCCCCTCCATGATTTAAAGAGCTTACTACTATCACTGTCCAATTTAGATTAGTGCTACTGGTTTTCTATGTTATAATTTTTCAGTTCCTGCATCATAGCTCTTCACTGCTATAACTTTGTCAAGCTGGAAGTCTATCCGCTGCCCTCACTTTTGCCTCACTCTTGTCTTTTTCTCCTACACTTGAAGGCACTAGCTGTTTTCATTCATCAAATAAGTAGATAATTTGTTAAATAATAACTTCCTTCTTTCTCTTTGGCTTTTCAGGAAATTTCAAGAAAGAGCGAGCCTTCAGAACATTGCCTGGAAATTCTTCCTTGTTGGCCAGGGTGCTCATTCTGTGGATTTTTCCAGTGATATTCTGACTTCTAACAGCATCTTTTCGCATTAAAAATATACAACCAGCGGTATTGACACAGACAGATTTTACAGAAGAGCCAACCTAAAACG
This sequence comes from Ibidorhyncha struthersii, assembly GCA_013398815.1. NCBI lineage: Eukaryota > Metazoa > Chordata > Aves > Charadriiformes > Charadriidae > Ibidorhyncha > Ibidorhyncha struthersii. The sequence goes on from VZSZ01010485.1 coordinate 409,125, forward strand.
TGCCATAACGGCTCGCGAGTTTGAGTGCTACTGACACAGGGATGGTGCAGAATGGGTGTCGCTTAAGAGAGCAACGAAAGCAAAACTTCCAGGGCTGTTTTGGGGAAGGCAGAGGTTTGTTTGAAGTACTTTGCTTTTTAAAGATAATCTATTCCTCTCCGTTTTTTTATTTGATAAACATTTCTAAGCCATCTGTGTCGCATCCTCTAGGTGGTGCTGATACTGCACAGCTCCGGCTTTCCCGCACAATGAAAACATTAATTTGCTATGAGATAATTTTTGACGTAAATGTAAAATGGTGCCCATTCGAACTCAGTAATGAAGCATGGTGCATTTCTACAGCTCCTAATTTGACTAGTTAAATGACTCCATTACGTGTCTAACAGACAGAAGCAAATAATTTCTGGTCAGTTGACGCTCACTTATCCGTATCATTTTACCCTGAAAATAAAGTCTCTAATCTACAGTTTCTTTGTCTTAGTTTTTTTTAATATTATTAAAGCAAACATACTTAAATAAGAGAGATTAAACTAACGCAAACTAACAATTAAGGCTACAATACAGAAATCAAGTTTATATAATGTGGGAGGATGGATAAAAATTAAAATTAAATAATAAATTAAATGACCGCTCATCTCTGTTATTTCCACTGTGAGATTTGACAACATTACTGTTTAGGAAAAGGAAAATATCTTTCTCAAATTCATTGACTTTGAAAACCACATTAAATACTGCTTGCAAATCTGCCTATAAAACTTCCCTGCGCAACTTTGAGAATGTTTGGAAAGACTCTTTACAGTACAGAGCAATAAAATAAAAATGTTGCCTTAATAAATATCAGGTGATGAATAATTTTGCCCCAAGGAAAAAAATGGTTAATGCTGAATCTTAATGTTCCTCATCTAAATGCTTTTTTCTTCCTGCTAAAAACAAGTTTAGAATTAAAGCATATCACTTTACACATATTGCATGCATATTAGCGAGACACAGCTGCTTATGCCCTACTCTTAAGAGCCATATGATTAAGTTATGGGATATCAGATAATCCGAAGTCCTTTTCTATTGGTCACCTTTTGCAGACAAAGGCTTTTTAGTTTTAAGTCCATTTAATGACAGAATGTCCAATTCTATAAATGTGTGAGTAATTCCAGTGGAACACCTGTGGCTCTCTCTGCTAGAATATAGAAGGAAAGATATAAAATGTCATTACAGTAACATTCAGTGTCTGACTTTAGCAAAAAATATTCGCAATCAAGGCTGCCACTCCATCCCTGATGTATTCCATCATACTCAGGTTTCCATGGTCTCAGAGAAGTAAGTGTGAGCTTACATACCATATGTGGAACCAGCCTTCATCACAGTGGGGTGAGCTAAGGACAGAGCAGCAATTTTCTGGTTGAAGTCACGGGTCCTGTGGGCTCATTTTCACGATGGTTTGTGGGGACAGAGGCATGTGACTTTCAGCATTATTAGCAAGGGAAATGTAAAAGAAAAGTTTACACGCTACTCTTAAAAAAAACAAACAAAAACCTCCAAACCTGTACCTAACCTTATTTTCATAGCTTTTTCCTCTTATCATTTAATTATGTCTTTTTTTTTCAGACTTAAACACTATTTGAGCAGTTTTTATATGAGTACGTGTTTCCTAATGACAGGGAAGAAGGACAAACAGGTTTTGGAGCATCTGATGCAGCATCTGATTCAGGGAACCTGAGTTTTCTATTGATGTTGTTTTTGCAACCATGACAGTGGAAATGTTATGACCCAAATCTAACTATGGAGAGTTACATTAAAATTAATGGGCTTCTTCATAGTAGCCATTCTTCAAACAGAAGAAGCGTTCAAGGAGTTAGAGCTGGATTTACAACTAAAATATAAAGCTCGATATCGATGTTCAATTTCAGCAGGGTTAATTTTTGAGAGCACACTTAAAGTGTCAGTGAATCGCAGGCTCGCTGCTGCTCTCGAGGAAGGCAATGGCAAAACTCCCAGCTGACTTCAATGAGAGGAGGAGCAGACCCTGAATGGAATAAAGGAGCGGAGGAAACAACTCCATACGGAAATGGCAAATGTTCAAAGATGAGTTCATATCAGCAGAAAATACACATGCGGTCTGACAAAAATACATGAAGGGTCAAGGAAGCAATCTCTGTCTTGGGGAATCCAAAATAGCAAGCAGAGCTCAGATTGAGGAGAAAGGATGGCGTGGGGACAGGACACTGGCCTTGGCCTCCAAAGAGCAAGCGTGGTTTCTTGGTTTATCGAGGATCGAGATGCACATGGGGAGGCTGGCATGAGGCCACCCAGCACCACACGCAAGGAAACCAACCAACCGGGACGCCGAGCAGGATATCTGCTGCCAAGGCGGCTGCAAACGCCAACGTATGGAGCAGCTACCAAGGATGAGAAAGATGAATAAATGAGGTGAAGGTGAAGCTGTAAAAATGCACTTCTTCAAGTATCTGAAGTCCAAAACAAGCTACTGAAGATGGGACGCCTGCCAGAATTTGGAAGGAAAAGGCAGAAGGAAGGGGGCACTTTAGCAAATAACTGTGGAACATCTTTGGAAGCAGGGGAGGTACTCGTGGATGGGAGGACTAACGTAACACCTATATATAATAACAGCTCTAGGGAAGATCAAGGAAATTAAACACCAGTCAGCCTGATTTCAGCAGTGGGGAAGATATTGGAAACACTAATCAGGGACAAAATAGGGAAAGTTATGATTTAATTAAAGATATTCAGCATGGATTCACAAAAGGGAGATCATACGTAACAAAACTAATAGAATATTTGGAAAAAAAAATAACCCAAAAAACCCTCAAAAAGAATTGAAGGAAGCCATGAACATGATTTACGTGGACTCTATGAAAGCTAATGCCCTACGATCCCCTAACAGGCTACAATGTCATAAGTTGTGACGAGAGGGTGAGCTAAATAATGCATAACGAACCGGACAGTGTACGAGGACACAGCGCTCTGCATGCTAACATCAGGAGTGATGGGAGGCGATAGCTGGTCTGTCCCAAGGATCACCAGCAAAGCTGATTTTATTCCACTTCTATTTCAATGGCATGCAAAAACGGGATGAAATTTATTCAAAGTAGAAAATGGAGGGGGAGCCGCAGACAATATGAATGAAGGGACAATATATAAATAAAAAAATCCAGCCTGCCTCTTAGTGAGCAGGGAAAGTGATGGGATGCAATTCAATAAAGAAAAAATGTCAAGTAACATTGTGGTAAGAACAAAAGGCAGGCACCACTCGCCGTTCTCCTTAGTGGAGAGGAAAGGGGCAGAAATGCAGTGAGTAATTAGAAATTAAACTCTAACAATCTTAAGCCTAGGACCTAATATCAGCACAAAAAGAAGCAGAGATATTTCTGGAATTTCCAATGAGGCACTGACTAAACTGTGAGAAATCATTCCTGCAGCGTGCAACAGGAGAACGAGGAAATATTTGGAAGACCATACCCTAACTTTGGCTATCTTTATCATTAAATGTGTACAGAACATCCAAAAAAAAAAAAAAAACGAGTGACAAAATTATCCCAGTGAGTCAAAACCAAGCCAGATCAGTGTTCTTTAAAAGCCAAGGGAGGGAATAGACAACTACCGAAGTAGCCTCCGGTTACAGCCATATCTAACAACAAGTGGGCACGAGCCGAAGCTAAGGAAAAGCAGGCACTAATGGAATTTAAGTGGAATTTCTTTACACAGAGATGATAGTCAATGTCACGCGCAACCCAGGCCAGCATTAGCAACCTGTGGAAAAATATTACACTGTGACTCATTCAGAAGAAAAGACAAACAGTGACATGATGTCCCTGCCTTTTCATCCTTCAGTACTTTAAAAATACGTGAGCTGCTATTCAAGTGAAATATTAAAATAAAGACTATAGCATTTGTCTTGTGGGGCAGGTAGGCAACGTAAGCTGGCACAACTCTGTAAATTGTCATGCATGCAGCACATGAAGGTAAGTCATTGAGAGGTGCACGCGAGCCAGAGGATGAACGAAGGGGCACCCCGCACCCTGGGGCTGCGGAGGGGCCGCGCTGCCCGGCTGCCTCTGCAGAGCTGCTGTCGCACCTAACTCACTTAATCTGCTTTGGTGAGGGTTTTATTATTTTTCAAGCAAACATACATCACAAAAACGGGCCTTAAGGGAATACTCTTGATGATGTTGTTTCGCTAGTAGTAGGTCTTACAAACTGGGCATGAAGTTACTATAAATGTGAAGCTGGAAATACCGTTGCTCAAACTATCACACAAATAAATGGGATTTACATGCAACAGTACAGCCACAGCACGAGTGGTAGAATGGTGTCTACAGCTGTCTGTAACCGACAGCACAGCCCTTATTGCCTATACACTAATGCATTTTTATTCCTGAATGTTTTCAGCAGAACAGCGCCCATCCAACAGCATGGGGCCCGCTGTGGAGGAGATCCAATACAATTGCATTTCAGTGACCCTTCTTAGGGCTTACGGATTTCAAGCAGGTGGTGACAGCATGCAGAGGAGCATTTCTATTGGGACCCCCTAGAACACATGGGCAGAAAAGCAGAGCTTGCCTTCCAGGTGGGGCCAGAGAGCAGGAGAGGAGGAAAAGATGCAACAACATGGGGTTTGGTGGAGATCCTTAAAAAAAACCAAACCAAAACCCCAAAACCTTGATGCCTCAAAACACAACAAACAACAACCCCCATCCAACCAAAAAACCCAAACACCCCCACCCCCTCAACGCTACAAACGTACAAATGTCTTGGTTTGCTTATAATTTAAACCTTCCTCAAGTCCATGAAGAGTTTCTCACCGATTTTAAACAGGTGCTGGGCCCGTTCTTACTATTCCAGTTGTATTACAAAAACATCCTAAAACTGGCCCCATGGCTTGACACTACGTAGGCACAGGCTTTGCTAGCTGTTATTTTCAGCTACAGGGTCCTGCACGTTCACAGAGCATCCAGAAAAGTCCAGTGAGCAGCAGCTAACCCAGCCCTGCTTTGGGAAGAGAGTTATCTTCATGTAACCCAGGAAGGTACCTTGAGGATACAGCCTTAAAAACGGGGCTTTTGCAGTGGAAGCCCCAAGAGACACCCAAAGACAATGTCACCCTCTGCAAGCACAGCGTAAAAAATACTAGAAATACAAGGACTGCGAGATTAAGAGGTGGGTCAATAGTGAGGAAAGAAAGGGTGAGGGAGGGAGACAGAGATAAGTTTGCGGCACTGGAGCAGCATGACAAGGGCTGTGCTACAGGTGCTGTGTCCCCAGCTGCCTCATCTGCCCCTTCCTCCCTCCCTCGCTGCTCGGGAAGTCATCTTCTAACCCTAACAGGGGAAGCACGTTATGTCTTTCCCATTCTGCATGTAAACATCACCATCATGCCACTTCACACCGTGACAGGAGGCAGATTCAGGGGTCCCTGCAAGGAGGAGAGGAAAGGTGGGGGTCCCGCTGATCGTCACCACGTTCGGTTACTGGTTACCCCAAAACCAAGAGAAGACGGCTTGAGTAAGTGCCCAGCATAGGAATATTTTGTCCAGAGCAAAGCAGGCATCTCCGCAGTCTACACTCCCACCGCCCATCCAGAAAAAGGTTCTCATGAAGATATAGTTATGGGAACTTAAATAAATAGTGCTAAACTTTAATTTACAACAGAGCCTAGCGTAACGCCCCTTAATTATAGCCAGACCCATGAACACAAGGTGTCTCGAATGAAAACAAAGGGTTAAAATACCTGTCTGGGTTTTTTCTTGAAAATCAGTCATTGAGAATCATCTGTCAGTAAGACAAAATTAATTACTACATGTAAAAATGAAAAAATCAACATAAATTTAAATATTATACAATATTACAAAAATGTTCATAAAATCCTATTGTTAATGATGCATGTTCACCTTTCTAATACTCAAACTAGCCAAGATTATTATACCCAATTTGCAATAATCAAGAAGGAGAGGAAAAAAAAAGAATTTTTTTTTTAAATTATTTTATCTGACTTTAGAAACTTTGGAAAAAGCCTTCCACAAATTACAGTAACTTGCAAAATTCAGTCATGTTTTCGAATACTCTTAAGACGGCTGGTGTTGAAAAAATTGCTGGAGTTTAAATGTTAGACATTTATGCTTAACAAAGCTAGTAAATACAAGCCTTAACCACTTCATTCACTCAAATTGGGGCAATTATTGCATTTTCTCTTGCAAGTATTTTACTAATTTATGCATAGTTAGTTTTACTTATACATTAAATCAATTATGGTAATATATTAAATATGTTTTTAAGTTTAACACGTAAATATAGTTCTGTACTGGAGCTTTAAGGCCTTTTCTGGAAAAGGTTGTACGTGTTTACATTAAAAGGACTTTCAAAATTTGGCAGCAAACATGCGCACAAGTTCCCTAGAGCAGAGGCTCAAACCTCTCGTGTGCCCCGGGCCAGGGAGCCGCTTCCCCAGGGCAGCGCCCGGCACACCTGGATGCCGCAGGAACCAAAGCCAAGAGTCCAGGGAGCCACCTCCCGCCTCCAAAAAGAGATTAAAAAATAGACATATCTCCTAGCCAGTATAGCATGTGGAGTGCAGCCTCCAGCTGGGATAGTTAATAATAATTAAATATAATGAAGTTAATAATAATTAAAAAAAAAAAAAAAGGTCTTGCTCTAATAGAGGCATGGCATTTGCATCATCTCCTCCAACGCACCTCAGTTTAGCCATTTTCAAGACATAACCCCCATGAGAGCATCGGTACGGTTATGAGGGATAAGACGCGAGCCCGGCCACAACTCCAGTTTTGCACTTGCATGGTCTGACAAACATGGATCGACTCTCTCCCATTCTGTTTCCCTTTTGAACACAGGACGGTTTATGGCCGACCCGCATTCTCTTCTCTCCACAGCATCAGCATGTGGTGCGGCATCTGACCCGCCTGAGCTTTCCCGCTCCACGCCAGAGTGAGGATATGGGCTCTGGCGAGAGCCAGCGAGAACCAGCATCACCCCAGTGATGGTGAGACCCAGACACTCAGTGCAGACCACCTCGTATCAGATCTCGAAACTGGTCCTTGCCATACTTAGCCTGAATATCAAGATCTAACTGGATGCAAAGGAGTAAGTTCCGCAGAAGCTGACTACATCCCTGTGAGATACTGCTGTGTGCCTTAGGTGAGAGACTGAGAGGCCCTTTTTATTGTGGTTTGATGCAAAGAGGGGGTCTTTGGCAGTGTGCAGTGCAAGTCTCTCAGATATTGGCCTCAGAAATAACTCCATCCAAACCCTGGATACAAAGAGCTTTTAGTTGTAGATAAACAGGTATAAAAAAGAAAGGAAAATCAAAAGAATGAAGAATCACTGAAATTAGCAAAAAGCTTTTTTAAATCAAAGCTTACAAAAACACTAAATATTGTCCCTTCACCCAGACAATTTCCTCTGGCTGACTCAGACTGGCCATGGTTACTGCCCTGGCCCAAACCAGGTATCATCAAAGCATGGAGCCTTACAGCTAGAAGAGCATGGCACGGACAGATCGTCTGCTGTGACAAATGTATACAGCGTTAAGATCTTCCCTGAGGGTGCGACATCTCCATGCCTCCTTCCATAAAACTTCCATTAAAAAAAAATAAATAGGGAAATCTTGCAAAACAATGACTACGCAGTCAAAAGAAGTCCTGCGTTAACAGGGTAGAAAGGTGGAGACACACAGCAGGGCAGTTTTGAGGAGGCTTCTCCTCCCAGCTGGACCAGCACCACGGATGCAGCAGAGCTCAGTCCATGGGTGCTGCCCCGAGCGCCAGCAAGCAAATCACTAGTTCTTTCTTGGATCCAGTTTGCTCGACCAAAAAAGCTGAGACTGCAAATTGCCATTAAGAATTGGAAGGGAAAAGTGTCTTTTGTTGAAGACATGGGGGGGGGGGGGGGGGTGGAAATTAATAAAGCAGCAGAAAATGGGAATTGGTTGCCAAACTGGAAAAATCAATTATTCTACTGAACAACAGTAGTGACAAATATAGCTGCCTCTACTCCCTCCTCCTCCTCCTCCATTGAACAAATTGTTAAAAGAACCAACAATCTGTTGAACGACAACCCCCGGTATGGTGTCATCATTTAAAAAGTGAACACAGAAAAGGTCTTGTTAAAAAGGAGGCACAAAGCTCCAGACACGATTTTGGATTCACCCTCAGTGAATCCCCACGTTCGTTTTGTTGAGTTTAAAGCAGCCATTCTGAACTAGGTGTTTGATCATATCAATGCAAATAAATGCTTGAAAAGCACCCAAAACAGCCCAGATCATGATGATCGTGTTTGGACTCGTTCCATCTAAAAGCAAATTCCCACAGTCACTTAGCCCCCCAACTAAGATCTTCTCTCCTTGGCTTTTTATTAAAAAAAAGCATATACCAGCATTGTCTTTGGTCCAATTATTGCACTTTTAAATGCAAAGTGAGGTTTCAAAACCAGCTGATAAATTTTTCTCTTCAAATGGGATGAATAAAAACCTGGTGGTGACCCACCGGGTTGGCAGCGTTGCGAAGCAGGGTCCTGCGGGTTTCTTTGGAAGAACGGCTCTCACATTAGCGGCAGACAAAGGAAGATGATGGGATTTTTTCTTCCGTGCCATGTTGGCGATTAGGGTAGCGTTGAATGAAATGGGAGGTGTCTGTATGGCGAGGCTGCAGCGTGGGGGCTGAGGCTTTGCTCGTGCAGGACGGGTGCTGGGAGCGGGGTACCCAAAGGGCAGTGGTGCGGCTGGGGACCCCCGGGCACCTGTGCCTCGTGTGCTGCAGTGGCAGTGTCCGTCCCTTCTCATTTCTTTAAAGAGATTGTACATCTTTACTGTTAAAGTGGTGATCAGGTAAAGGTAAGGGATGCAATACCAAGAGGTAATGAGTATTTCCAAGATAAACCAGAAAAGTGATGCGCCATGTCAGGAGAAGACCACGGCCAACACACCGTTACTGTTTTGGCCATCTCAGGCCACCAGTTTATGATTTTTTAACATTTCCAGCCTGTGGCAGGTGGGTTCACGCATCTCTGCTAATAAAACAGGATCTCATGGCAAGCTCCAAAGCTGTCTTTACACTTGTACTCTCAGGCACTTACTACAAGGAATGTACCCATGCCAATATGCTTTGGTTGCCAAACTGATAAAATGAATAATGCTGGACACCATTTTTGCTTTCTTTTCCTTGTCAGATGAATACATTAAAAAAACACGCTAAAAAACTAAGAATCTTAATAGCTGTTGAGCATTCAGCAGATGGTACCATCTAGACCCATCTAATTCGAGGCCAAGCAGTCTGAATCCCAGTTGTAGACAAGAAATAAAATTTAATAGTGATGAATAGGGGGCAAAAGCAATGGCTTGAGAAAACTGAGGGGATCATCCATTCCTTTCACTTGGAAAATAAAGGGCAGTTACTATACCTAGTGGCAGGAGATTTGACCTACGTGCCAACAAAAAAAAGAACGTGATTCTGATCTAATCTGTAAAAGTGCCATTTCAGGAGTCATGTCTGATTTACAGAGGGGTAAAGGGATCCAAGTCAGGCTTAATTCTACCTTTTGCTACACAAGAAATATCTTTAAAACACTAAACCTTGGGAACGAAACCAGTTTCCAAAATATTTACACTAAGAAAATATGCCAGGGCTGAACCATCCACAGAAACTGCTATTTTCTGTTAATATTTTTAAAGCTATTTTATAATTCTTTCTAATGAGGAGAGTTACTTTTCAGAGAGGAAAGCACAGCAAAACTGAAAAAAAAGAATGATTCCCAAGTACAAAGTGCAATGAAAGACTGTATATGCTTTTCATGTAAGCATACATTATGCCTTCCATATTGTTTAAACTTGCTCATCACTGAACTACTCTACATGTAACTAAATTACAAATGGCTCAATGCTAACAAAACATAGCAAATTAAGCCAGAATCAGGTCAGACTTCTGTTTGAATTATCTAACTGAATCTCTAACCTGGCGCAGTATTTGGCCACAGTCGAAAATACATTAAATACACACAAGCATATATATGGAGATATGTGCATGTACGTCTATAAGTGTGTGAACAATGCACTAAAAAAAAAAGAAAAAAATAAAAAAAAAACAAAAAGTGCAGGAGCTGAAATCTGTGTGCCAGAGTTTATTGCCAAGGGGATGAGGGGGGAAACAGGATACATTTAGATCAAAACTCCTTAATTGTGGGTACAATGAGACCCACAGAAGAAACATCGAGATGCAAGATGAAGCATGTGCATCTTTGGATACCCGATTTGATCCTGCCACCAGGCAGGTAGACAGACGCCCACTCAAATACTCAGGGCGTGTGAAATTATAGGTAGAAATCTATAGGTTCACAGCAAAGATGCTAAAGGCAGTGATCAGCCTAAAAGGCTCATTGCTAGGAGAAAGTATTCATACTGCACGTTAATGAAAGCCTGGACCTATCACCTGCTGTAATAATTATCAGGCTAATATGGGGGGTTGCCTCAGTTTGTGGTTTTGGCATTCCCATTACTACCAGAAACTGCAAATTCAAACACTGTATGTGCAACAAAAATTAAAAGATTCTCACCTCAATGCTGTGCAGAAGAAATAAATTGTGTTTGGTTGTTTAGTTTAGGGTTGTTTTTTTTTTTCTTGCATTTTTGCTTTTAAATTTCCTTTGACTAGGTGAACCTCAGGCTACAGAAATGCACGCAGGCATTGTAGCTACGCAGATACCGGCATACAAATCTCTTCTGTACAGGAAACACATAAACACTAATCCATTTTTTATACAAAATGTAAAACTTCACATGTTCTGTTCAAGCTCATTACTGACTAGTATCTTAAGCTTGTCAAGTGTTTTAAAGGAGCTTTCCAAGAGAAGTTTGTAGTTAAGCATATGGTAAGCTCGTCCAGTCCATATGACTGGTTGAGCATCGACCACTACTGTTGATACAGTTTCCCTCAATATTATGACAGTATTTGTCAATGAAAATTAAATTGCTGTCAAACTTTTCCCACTAAACTTACGGCACAACACTCGGAGAGCGCCAGCTTCATGACTCAAGCCAATAAGGCCTCTTCTAAATACTCCTCTCTTTTACCCATTTGTGGAAAAGCCCCTGCGCATTTATTTCTGACTTTTGCAATAACCAATAAAGGCTTTCCAGTGCTTTCTGCAAAAAAAAAATAATCTGTGAGGCCATATTTAATACATCTACTGTTTTTTCTTATATTCTGTGAAGAACACGTATGCAAACAGCCACAGCAGTATCAGGGCAATCTTTAAGTGCGGGTGCATTTACAGACAGCAGAATGAGCGGCGATGCCGTGCCGAACATGAGGAATCGCACATGGGTGTAACACATCCTGCTCATGTACACAAACATCTGCTCAAGTTCGTATTTCCAGGGTCAGGGAGGAATCACATAGTGAAAAAAGCCTAAAAATCCCTAGACCCAACAGGTCCAAAAATAACAGTTATAGTAAAACTATCTTTAAAATTACTCAAAGGAGTTAGTTGGTGAAATGTTGCACGTTTTAAACCAATGCGATGCAGGTTTCTACTTTACCTTTGAAATTTCTTTCAAATGCAGAGAAACAATCCCTATGAACAAAATACATTAGAACCTTCACTGAGCAATTACACCAAAGGTGTCTGTTTCTTAATCAAACTTTAAAAAAAAAAAAGCGTTACAGCCATTTATAGTTGTTTTTTTTTTTATATCACATTAAAAAAAAGGTGTAATGGAAGATGCCAACAGTGAATAAGCAGTCTGGGAAAAAAAATAATGTATGGATGGGTATACCAAGAAGAACACAGTATTAATTGCAGTAAGTAAAGACTGTTGCCACTTTTATTTGTTGTTTTACCGTCTCCCTTCTACATGTGAATCTAGTCGCAGCTACCAATGTAGGAAAATGCTTGTATTCTAAGACTGATTTATAGAATTATTCTGGAATTGTATTTCTTCACCACCATTCTCTGTGCCTTTCCTGAGCACGTCTCATTAGACTATGCAGCCAGCACCTCGGGATCATCAAATCAAGTTCTACGTGATATTTACTAACAACCGTAGCACCAAACTTGAGAAGTTTTAGTTGGCGTGCCGGCGCTGGGCAGTAAGCTTGAACTTCAGCCACGGAAACGCCACTGAGGACATGGCAGGGCATGTCCCAAGCCTGTCACAGGTGATTTTCAGAGGCCAGAAAAGTCCAAGCTGCCGACCTGTCCCGGGTAGGATGGGAGGCACATTGGGTGTGATGGACTGGGTTCCCAGTTTTGCCTGGGCTCACTGGTCTGCAAGGTGCTGTCATAAGTGGTAGGGGCTCTCCAAGCTCAGCACCAGACGGGGTAGCTGCAAAACCAGGGCCCACCTTGCCCTGGGACTTTTATCCGTAACTCCTGTTGCGTTATCCAAACCAATCCTGCTCAAACAGATGGGTGCTCTTTCCATCCAAACCACAGGAGCTAGTAAGTACCTTGCATCTCCATATCTTTCCACAACAAGGGACTTCAGTCTGGTGTTTCCACTCTGACAGATCAAATACACGTGAAGATTATGCTGCGGTAGCAAACCAGCAGTCAAGGTGCTTTTCTTCTCTTCTAATCTGGAGCTGCAGAAAGACAAATCAGCAGCAGTGGAGCTTTTCTCCTTTTGGGTTCCCTTCATAAGGGCCAGGGGATAATGCTCAAGGTCATTGGCTCTGGTGTTTTTGACAAAATTATTTGTCTGCTCTTAAATTCAATGGGCAATTTCAGTTGCAGCCACTTCCCAAAGCCTAAATTTGGCAGTTTGTAATCCTTAGTCAGTCTGTTGGGAAGGCAGCAATATCCCTAAAATACAGATATGGAATTAAAATATGGAGCAGAACAATGACTCTATTTGTCTCTTATATGGAGACACATACACAGAGATTACTCAGATGGAAAAAGGGATATAAGAAGAATCCCAGAAATGACAAGCACACATTAAGCATCATCATGGTTTAGAGCGAGATATTTCTTTGAGAAATTATTTGCAACTCGGAGCCATACCTCCACAGCACACGCATGGCTTGGGTACGGTGAGCAACTGGAGCAGAGATTAGCTGGAGACTCTAGCAGAGAAAAATGGGAGAAGGCTGATACATATCTATGTTCAAAGGTGATAATGTCACCCCGGCCCATCACAATTTCAGTAGGCTGATGGTGGAATTTAAGTCTCTCTCATATCGAGTACACAAAGAGGTACATCTTGGCAGTATAACAAAAGCCAATGTGGGTGGCAAGGTAGCTGCAAATTTAAGCATGAATGCTCTGGATGTGGGGGCTTGCACCTGATTACCAGATGCTTCAAGCAGATGGCCAGGGAGAGGAGAGAACAAGGCTCATGGTTGCTTTGATAGGGTTACAAAAAGCACCAAAACCAGAGAACAGAAAAAAAGAAATCTTCCCTGACTGCACAAGGTATCAGAGCAACAGGGCCACCGAGACACGGCACGCTCCGCACCAGATCTGAGAGGCGAGTCCCTGGATCAGGCTGGTGGTTAAATATCAGCAGCAAAGGTGAGAGAAATGGGCTTCAGGAGAGGGCAGAAAAAGAGAAGGAAAAAAAGATTACCACTATGCAGAATAATGCTATTTAAGTACAGGATATTCTTGGGTTTTTCCTCTTTGGAGGAGTTCCTCCCATAGGAGGCTTTGCACTGATATATTGTTTAGTACGTGTAGGAGTCAATATAGGCTTTTTCTTTGGGGCTGCAAATGAGCTTTCTTACAAGCAGTGAGAAGTGCCAGGGCTTGTAAAAAAGAAAAACCAAAAACCAAACAAACAAAAACCCCCCACTGCATTACAAAGGAAATATCAAAAAGCTCATTTTGTTCACTTTTCTGGAAGACGGTGGCAAGGTTTTGAGAAACCGTATTTCAACTTCACACAACACAGGGTAAAAATTTGAGGATTTTACTGTATTTCACCCTGACAAGTAACCAGACAAAATTCAGCTGAGCAATCCACCTCAATGATTTGAGCAGTATTTGTGCCATGGGACGTCTGAACCTGTCTCGGGACTGTTTGACGCAGCACTGTCAAAACGCAGGTCTGGTTGGTATGGGCAATGGGGCACCTCCAAAGACAGCCACGAGCCCTCCTGGCCTGACATCCCTAACGGCGTGGTGGGGGAGAGCATTATGGCACTGGCGTAAATCACGGGTAACTGGTGACCTGAAATCATTAAAAATCCATGTTCATCACATTTCTCAGGAGGCGGCGGCTTCAGCCGGGCATCTTGGCTAACCTCCCACTCCGATCACCTCACCCTGCCAGCTCCACTGCTCTGTGTCCTTTCAGTTTAGTATTTTATCCTCCATAACCCCTTCCCGGTATTTCCAAGGGACACACAGGATGGAGACGGCTGCTCTCCATATGCACCGTCAGCGGCCAAACTGGTTCTTCCATACTTGAGCACTACAGAAACATATGGCAGAGATAGAAACATCTCACTGAGCACCTGAATCCAGCATCCAGCTGACACAACCCCCATGGGCCCTGCAAGGCAGTGAGTCCAGGGCCACGTTCAGAAATGTAACATCAGATTCATAGAATCATAGAGAATTATAGAATCACTTAGGTTGGAAGGGACCTCGAAGATCATCTAGTTCCAACCCCCCTGCCATGGGCAGGGACACCTTCCACTAGACCAGGTTGCTGCCAGCCTCCACAAAACATGCAACTACACTAGGATAATGAATGTTTGATCATTTAAGGCAGTTTAAAAATACTTAAAGTGCTGCAAATGAAGGACAGAGCTGCTGTTAGGATGGATGTAGGGTGGAGGTATGTTGCCTTCATGACTTCCCAGCCCAAAAGCCCCATCTTGCACCTTTCTGCTGGTGGCAAACTGTGGCCAAGAGGTTTGGCACCTGCAGGGAGGGATGCGCAGACTCGCTCTGAAGAGACTCCTGGTGGGGACCCCCACCCCCTCAATGCAGAGAGACAGGGTTCACAGAATTCCTTACCCCATCCCAGCCACGGGAATGCTTTACTTGCCATCTGACAGCCCAACAGGCACCTCTCTAGGGGGCCAAGGGATGCAGTCCCCCCTCCACCTCCCCACACCACCCCCCGGAGCTCCGGAGGAGGGAGAAAGGGCGGCACGGGGAGAAGAAAGGAAGATCTTACTTAGTGAGGCCTCTCCTCTTTAGTGCAGTAATCATTACAGCACATCCGCTCAGCATTACTTTTTCCTTCTGCACAAATAATTAAGAAACACCTGTGTTCTTTTCATTCAATAACACATGTTTCGGAGAAAGCAGCTCTTTTAAGCTTACTTAGATTATTTTCTGTTAGTGCGATTCAGCTGACAAAATAACAGTGACTTTGCCAAGGATCGAGAAAGGGGGGAGGGAGAGGCTATCAACCATACCGTTAAAAAAAAAATCAAATAAATATTGAAAATAAAAAAGAAGCAACCTTAACATTTATCTCCTTCAAAATGGCCGATGCCCCCATGCAACTTTGAAATCTGAATAAACTCCTGGAGGTGACTCTTTGCCAACGTTCACTCCTATGCCAGCTTTCTCACAAACGAACAGCTTGTATCTCCATGAAAACCAATGGATGGAACAAATTGTATTAAATTATGTAAAATGATACTAAAGAGCACAATCTACCAGTAAAAAAAAATATTTAAAAATTGGAAAATCTTGTTTTTATAAATTTGAGAAAATTGTAAGAGGTAATTAGGAGGGGGAAATGTTAAATTTTTATTGCACTTAAAGGGATGTCTCATGGCTTTAAGCAGGAAATGAGATTTATTCTCTCATAGGTCAGACACACATAATTCTTTGGTGCCGTTGACACCTGTGAGTTATTTAGCCTTCCTCATACTTTAGCATGTAGAGAAATCCCATCTCTATGAAGCTGAGCGTAGCCCTGTGACAGTCTCAAATTGTCCCTCCCCATCACACTGTAGGAGCTGTCAGTGCACATTATGTATCCAAATTTCCTTCTACTTCTCAGAGACCCTTTTTGGAGGGGGAAGGGGACGTAAATAACTGTAATTAGCACCAAATTTGCTATATCCTCAGAAAATGATTAAGGATATTTTCAGCACCTTTTGGGGACTTTAGTAATTTAAATATACTGCCATGTCCACGCAAAGAACATTCCAGTAACTTTGCCTGAAATGGGTTTTAAATTGATGATTTCTAAGCATGAGTCAGTTAATCACGAACAAAAAGATCTGACTATTTCTGTATCCAGGGTGGCAGAGAGGGTGAGGTTGTGAGAGCTTTTGGCTGGTTCGAGACTTTAAATGACACTATATTGGCATACAATAGAAAGCCGTAATTCAGGGCTTTGTTCTGATAGCGCACAGCCCCGCGGTGGCCGAGCCCCACGGTTTCCCAGCCTCGTGCCATACCGTGGCCGCAGGTTCGAGCCACGTTTTAGAAGACAAGCCCGTCCCCTGCGAGGGCAGCGAGACCTGGCAGCGGATCGGTGGCTCCTGGCAGGGTCCCGCTGCCATGGGCAGAGCCGGAGCATCCCCCGGGGCTGCGGGAGGAGGCCGGTGCCCTGGTGTGAAGTCAGGGCTCCCTCACCTGCCTGGCTTCACCGAAGTTGCCGAAAAATGAAAAAGGGTAAGCCGGATATATTGTCTTCAATCAAAGAGACAGAGAGCCATTAATCCAGTTTTAAAATAAAGAGCTTTGTCTGCGTGTGCATTATTTTTCCTTCTTTTTTTTTTTTAATTCCTTTTTTTTTTCTTTCCCCCTTTCCATTACAAGACCCTGAAATGCAGACTCATGATTCTTGGCTGCAACAGATAGTTAATTTATTCCGCAACTGCATTAACTCAGCGTACATCTAAACCTTCCTAACCTATCTCTGGAAGGGTATTTTTATGCCGCATGAGTGAGGGTTAGCTTTAACTCTCAGTTCTACCACATAGCTCTCCACTGGAGATCTTTGCAATCCTAAAAAAAAAAAATAAAAAATAACTTCTGCAGCCAGTAAAGCACATACAAGAACCGCTCAGCAGGACAAATGAGCATTGTAGCTTCCATAGTCACATACGCCACAGGGAGCCCCAACTAATTTCCACTCTCAATAGAGCTTATACAGACCTGGAAGCTTAAAATTGTTCCTGTCTTTCCATTGAACAACACTGGGCTCCTGTAAAAAAGGCCCTCCTTTCCTGAAGGGCAAGAGGAATTTGAAGGCCTCAGGGCTGCAGAGGGAGAAGTAGCTCTGCCCCTTCCCCTCTGCCGCTGCACGGTGACCGGTGAAACCAAATACACCCAATAAAACACAGGAGCTTTCATGTCCCACCACCGCCTTGAACCCCACCTCCGCTGCCGGGAAAAAAGGACCCCAGCCGAGACTGCTAAAGCGTGGGAGCCGAGGCCAGGATTGCCTTCTGGAAAACGACAGCGCGGTGGCTATTTTTGCAAACAGGTAGTGCTTAAAAGCTGGCCTCGAAGGGTTAATGCTGTGACTTGACAAATAAAATTTCCCCGTCTCTGTGATCCAGTCGCCACCGACAGCCTGCCCTCGTGACTCACAGCAGCTGGAGTTGCTAAACTGGCAGCATCGTAGTGTGGCATCGGGAAATTTAAGATAAAAAACATATACAATGTAAAAATAATCCTAATAAATTCTGCAAAATGTAGATGTGTAAAGCTCCACGCGCTAAAAAAGCATCTTGCTAGAGAAACTATTTTTAAAATAGCTATTAGGAGGTGTGAAAGCAAAGCTGTCTATTATGTTTCTAAAGAAAGGCACCAAATGCTTATTCTTCATCCCAATGAATTCTGAGTGACCGTTTCTGACAGACAGTTAGCACAAGGTCACTGCCAGTCAGCGGGCTGCCGGCCAGCAGAGCCTCCCGGGTGTGGGCGATGGAACTCCCTACACCAGAGGGACCAGACACTTGAGGAGAAAATGGAACTTGCCGAAACGACGTTGGTTTACATCATCTGAATGAAACCTGATCTCAGCTGCTGGTTTCTGGGTTTTTCTTTCATACCTTTTCTTATGCAGCGGTATAATTTGATATTTATTTATTTTTTCATCATTAAAATCCAGCAGCTCTTTTACTTACGTGTTTTTCATGTGGTAAATTGAGGGAATAATGAAGTATAATAATAAAAAAAAGACGGGGAAAATATTTCCTTCCCCTCTGCGCGACTCCCACCACAGACAATGCAAATCCCACAACACATGTTTGTAGGGAAATCAGAGCACACTCAGGGCTAGAAGTGCAAATTCATCTCATCTAAATGATTAAACCAGGAACAGTTATAAACAAGGAGCTTTTTATCCCACTGATTTTGGGATGGGTTAGTGCTTTTCTCCAAACAGTCTTCAAATAGTTTATGCTAACCGAAATATCTCTCCAAAAACACAGCCTCCCAGTGACCAAATAAACAAGAGGATTACTCCAAGGGGGAGAAGGCGGCACACGGGGGGAAAGCAAACTTGGTGGGGCTGTGCTGGGGCCTGACAAACCAGGCGAGCACCACGGTTGCCTTTTCATCCATGTACAAGTTGACACTTCATTTTATATCCAACCTGTAGAAAAAATGGTGCATTCAGAACCCCCCTCCTTCTGCTTTAATTCCTGTAATTTCAGCTAAAAGTGCTGTCAGTTTTTTTTTTTTAACTATCTAAACATTTAGCTTTGCCGATTTGTTGTGGTTTTTTTTTGTTTTTTTTTTTTTTTTTTTTTTTTTTAAAAGAACAGTTCTAGAAGGAGCTTTGAGAAGGCAGTTTTCAAAAGAGATGGAGGACTCTTCGGTCAAATTACATCTTTATCAGTTGCCTGTTATCACCTCATGGTAAGAGGCCAACACTCCCATTTCCCCATACTTTCTCCTCCCTGAAGGTATGGGCGCACCTAGACCTTTACTGACTCTGATACACAGGTCCCAAAGCACCAGGAAGATTTTCCTGGTCCATGTCAAAAGCTGCACACTGACTTCGGGAGCTTTTGAATCAGGCCCACAATCTGTAGCAAAAATGCCGTGACAACCTTAATTTGCTTTCACACCAGCTGCTTTTTTTTTTATTTTAAATATTAAAAACATATTTCATCATTACGATCTACATTTTCATTCACACACATATTTTTCATTATTTTTTATCAGTTAATCTAAAATGATACACCAAGTGCTACCTAAAAAGCCAGTTTAATATTATTTCTTAGAAGGAAAAGATCTGACTGATTTTGCTCAGAATTCGCTTCCATGCTGCCATCGGAGTTACATTGGTATAAAAGTGATATAAATAAGATCAGGATCAGCTTACAGGTGTTAGGCAACAGAGTAAAAGAATACATTCAAATAAATTCTTACATGTATAGCACTTTATACATGTGTTGAAAGTGCTATTGAAGCACCCAGCCGTTGAATGAATAAAAGAACGTCTTGTTTTTTTTAAAAAACAATGATTCACATGTCATTGCAAAACACCATGGAAGCGATTGCTTTCTCCCCCAAATGTCACCTGAAAAAATCCAGAGTACGTGGACTAATAAGGACCTTCTCTGAATTCAGGGATTCTAAAAATATGAGGACTATCACAAAAATACTTATACAGGTGATACACAGTTTTTCCATCAGACTTTTATGCAAGAAATTGGGCTCACATATTACACATGATTCAAAAAGAATAATTAAAGTCCTACATGGACACATATCTGCCTCAGGGCAGACCTTTTATGTTGTTTTGCATTCCATGTGTCACTCAAAAGAATTGCAACTGGGAAATGATGTTGAACTAAAATAAGACAAGAACACATTGACTAAAATTATACCCTGTCCAATTTGCTGACACCCCTTTAGACATCTCACCATGATTGCTCTGGTGCAACCACTGTTCTACGTATGGGTGACATTTAAACTAAGCATAGTTGTACACTGAAATCAAATAAAGGATTTCAAGACTTCCCCCCCCCCCTTTTTTGATACTGAAAAGTACATGGGATTTGAAAGCAGAAGAAAAAGGACATACTTTGAGCAGTGATCTTCTTTTGTTATCCTGTCTAGAAAAAGCATTGTTGGTTTTCTACAATTAATGTATTTGGGTGAGAATAATCAGATTAGGAGCCTGAATCCTTAGCTCTCGTGTGCCCAAAACTCCTACAGAAGTTAATGGGGGGTTTCAGCTCATGAGGATAACAGGGCTGAGCCTTTATTCTGCAAGACCAGATTTCCTGAAGCCCTGACATGCGAACACGTTTAAGTCACACGTTTAAGTCACACGTTCTTTGTCCAGCTCATGGTTTGCCTCCGTCACCTCGCTGTGGATTCGGAGGCCAGGGTGGTGCACAACAGCAGCCCACCTTCCCGGGGTCCCGTTATCCCACCCCAGCCCTTGTCATCCCAGCAGCCGGGCAGAGAGCAAGGAGCACAGGATGAAAACCCATGGATTTTTATGATACGTCAGATCCTTTTTTAAACCACTTAGAGCTAAATTTAACACATCCTCTGCATGTTACCCATCCCACCTTTCCTTCCCACCTCTAGCCTTCTCTTTGGCTGTTTTGTTTTCTCTTTCGTTTCACTCACTTCCTTAATTAAGTTGATAATGTAATTATGTCACAGCTGTAGCATCCTCCTCTTGCAGAGGTGGCTGGATTTCTGTAACTTCAGCCTGTTTGATGATTGATTGATATGTACGGAGATAATTGTAACTTTTCAGAACTGTTATAAATAAGTTGTAAAAGTAAGGTACTGGCTAGGGCGCAAAGGGCACTGATGTTTGGCATCGAGCGGGTCTTGTGCGCTTTCCGTGGAAAGCCAGGGCTGTGCAGAGGAAGTGGAGCAGCAGGGAATGAGGGGTTTTCATGTAGGATTCGAGTGCTGGGAGAGGGAGAGCACTTCAGCTGGGGGAGGGAAGGAGAAACCTTCTTCATCTCTCAGTAATAGTGGAGGCAGAGGCAAGAACGCAGCCCGTTCAGTAAAATCTCAGCCTCTACATCACGCTCCCCACCCCCCAAAAAATTGCACAGAAGGGGTCGCGTTGAGCTACGGTACATTCTCAAATGGAAAAACATGGTACTCCGAACAAAGGGTTCAAGGTAATTTGACAGATAACTTGTAATCAATATATTTACCTTCCTATTTTGCTAGAGAGTAGAATTTCCTGTGAGGTACTTGATATATGACTCTTGGTAATGAAAGAATAATATCCCTGACCTTTTATTACATATGGAAATATTTAAGTGTTTTACATCAACACATCACGGCATATTAATAGGAGACAATCTAGGAGAACAGTTACCCGAGAAGAGGAAAAAGCTTCATCAACTACTCAAATTTCCAGAAGAGGATCAGAAGAAGTACTTGCCCCTATGAACAAACAAAACGTATCTACTGGGAAATGTAAACAGAGTCAGTGTGAATCATGAGACCCATCATGTTTTAGAGCAAATCTGCAAGCGCGGGCATATTCCAGAAATAAAAATCTATTAGCAGGAGGTCAAGGTTGCACACTGAAGCAAGCAAAGAGCTAAAACTCGGCCCTTCTTCCTTTGACGTTGGCCTGCTTGCTCCTTCTCTCTTCATACGCTACCGCTCTGCTCTTCTTGATATCCCACGTCTTTCAGCGTGCACTTAGGAGACGCGTACATGGAAAACAAAGTTCTCCTCGCCGTGCTACATGTGCAGCGCAGCCTGCCTTCCCTCCTGAGTGCCGGGGGGGTCGTTACTAAAAATACCACTCTCGAAACGTTACCATGCACACACCAAACTTTGATCTTCCAAGCTCCATATATCAATCAGAACGAAACCCGTTTTACTGTCACACGCGAAGGCGCTCCTCCTCAATAGCTGCCTATCAGCCCCCAGGCAGTTCGATGGGGAAACCACACCAGATCCTGGGGCTCGCACAAGCACCAAGCTCTTTTCCCACATTGCTGCCTCCACGGACAGAGTGGATGGGATTTATACCTTCAGCCCAAGAGCAGGAAGCTTTTTCTACACCAGCTTTAAGGCTGGAATTTTTATAGATGGCTGTATAAGTTTCAGTGAAAGGGGAGGAGTGGGATGTCTTTCTCTGGCATGTCTGATAGTCTGTACAGATTTTATCACGCGTAGCACTTGCACAAAGTTTTGCAAAGCTGTTTACAGAGAGCACATCCTCCCAAGGAGCGAGATGTTTCTGGTACTCAGCACCCAGTAGGGCCAGCCGTTAAAATGCAGCAGGTTTTACCAAACAGATAGGATACCTCTCTGCTGGTGCCAGGCCTCCACAGGATCAAAAGACATCTCCCTTAGACAAACCCTCGGTAAGCCTTTCATCTGGCTCGGGTTTCCCCACCAGGAGAAAACCCCTAGGTCTGCACAGCTGCAAGCCAGGTATGACCATAACTTTTACCAAGATCTTTGACCATTTTCTATCTTACACGTGGTCAAGTCACGATCAGGATCTGACATACACCCGCTGCTAATGCAGCTGTATCTCTCTAAAAAACGCATTTTAAAAGCAGTTACTCTTAAGTCTTCCTACGCAGAAAAGAGATGCTCAGATACTTTCTAAGAATCGTGCAAAGAGTTGTATGCAGTTTTCCATGGCTTTAGGGAAACAACCCATGGGAGCAGGATCACATGTGGTGCTATTTTGATTTTATGCTGTTTGGGAAGATGACTTCTAGCAGGCACCTGCAAACAACTTGAGGTGGACACTTCAACACTCTTTCACACAACCACCTTTCTCCACTTATGTGTTCAGGGACTGACAATCAGAGGTGGGTGTAGTGTATCAACTCTGTTGTGTTTAGTGGATACTGTTTCCGATAACGAAATCACTCCAAAGTCAGGTAAATAGTCTCCAAAATATACCTTGAGAACTTTTAAGCTCTGTTGGGATATTACTGTTGGGCAAGCATCACAGGTCTAGACATCATGGACACTTCCTTACCATTTCCGTGTCACCACAGCTTTAACATCACATTTATCATGCATTGTTTAGATTCATCTCTTCTTTAAAAAGCAGAAATACAGAGGGGAAGGGAAAATACACAAAAAAAATTACAGTGCCCAGGTTGCGCTAAACTACTGTGGTTAAGAATAACAGTGGAACAGTGAGAAACTTCAGGCGGTTTTAACATCACAGCATTGGTTATTAGACAGAGACATCTCCTGATAAAAGATTACAAGCTCAATCTTTTTTGCATTTCAGGGAGTCCTGTGTGGGCTGAGGTGGAGTCAGCTGTGCAGCCCTTTGGGGAGGAGGGGAAGCTGTGCCCTCTACCACGCGGCAAAACCAAAAAGCGAGTGGCGCAGTCTTCATGAGAGGACTCCATTACCAACTGCCAAAAGAGTCTTCTCGCTATTATGAAATGGAAATTATTTGTAAAGCGAGGTTAAAGGCCACAGGCAGGCATTCACTGGGAATTATTGACATAGGTATGACATAGATGATAACCAATCAAAAAGCAATTTTATAAACATTGTTATTAAATAGTAGGGTAATTGCTTTAAGTACTGGAGGAATGTCAGGGTCATATGAGAGTTTTGTTGGTGTCATAGTTTTTTATTTGACACTTAGTGGATCAATGACACTTAGTATATTTATTCTGAAATGTGAGCTGTGTCGCCAGCCTAGAAGCTAATCCGCATACCACATACTACCCCATACTTATATAGAAATAATTTCTGATTTTTATTTCATTCACTAAGTATCCAGCAATGCAAACGTCAAAGCTCTCCACACATAAAAGTATGGAAGTAATTAGGGATTATGTGGTAAGTGTACAAACATAGTTTATATTACTGTGTATTAGAAAGGACCCCTTTTATAGCTGCCTTTGTCAATTTGACAGAGCAAAGGGTTTTAATGTACTGTAATAAGAAATGTAAGAGGGGGCAAAGGACAGCGCGGCTGTGATGCCTGTTTGTAAACTGCCTGGCCCTGAGGTCCTCCCTCTCTCCTACTCATCCATGCTCCATGCTTATTCTATGGTCATATAGATTTTAACCGAGTTAATAGCAGCGTGGTGGGGGGAGCGGCTGGGGGAAGACCCTTAAATGCACGTTGTCAGCTGCCTCTGGAGCTTAAAGTAGGGCTTCCACCAGGGCAGATGCTCACGGGGGACGGCACGGCACAGACAATTGGAGGCAAAATTTGCATGATAAAGTATGTTATAGAAATATATTACTACTTTTCTTTTTTTTTTTAACCTTTTTTCACCCAGAGTCAGGTGACCGCTTAAAAATAAATAAATGCAAAAACTGTGTGCAAGGTGAAGACAGAGTCAGGCTGACATCCAGATAAGCCCCTGAGCGGACGTTTCACGAGCCTGAAATTTGTAAGGGGGGGTTTGCTGGATGTTCCGTGACTTTGTGGTGGGTTTGCTCTGCACCCGTTCTTCATCAGGACTAAAGAGAGCCCCGAGAGGGTCCGCAGCCATGCTGGTGATGCCTCGCCCCAACCAAGCCACCGACCTCGCTCCCTCCCTTTAATGAAGAGCAGGTCAAGTACAAGTGTTCCTGCAGCCTTCTGACACCTTCCGTAGGGGTAAGCAGAGGGCTACATATTGTTATTTACTATTTAGAAGGCTGACAGCATCCTTCCCTTCACATGTAGCACAACAGATGACAATGGTGCTTCATCGCAAAGAGTTCAGAATTTAAATTATAACATGAAATATATACTATCCAGTAACATCCCTGTCACACTCTGAACTTTAGCTCAATTAAAAAAGAAATCAGCTGACATGGATAAAATGCTATTTTCAATATAACTGAAAGGAAAATTGTACCACCACCAATTTAGTGCCATTTCAAAACAAACCCCAAAAAGAAGAAAGGAGAAATCAAAGACCACAGCATATGTTTTAGAAAGGGGTGGGTGCACATAAAACACAAACTGCCCATTTTGAGAGATGTGGGATAACTGCAATGTACCATATTTGAACCTCCCTGTGCTGTGAGCATACAGGCATTGCTTCTCCCCCAGCCGAGGAGGCAGCCGGCCCTCTGCCAGCCCTCCCCACACTCGCCCTGGACTCACTCTACACCACGGAGCGAACCATGTCAAAAGTGGTTAGGAGGCAGCGCTAGACAGAGCTCAATGCAAAGTCCAGAGTGACATGGCCGTTTACCTAAAGGACTAGGTATAGCGAGGGCATTCCGGCAGACAGCTGCAGCTGCCTCCCTCCTTCCCACGGTGCAGGAGCTCTGCCGCAGCTGGACGGGGAATTTCAAAGGGCTCTTGCATTTGCTTTGGCCTTTTACCTATTATGCTAGGTTCATCCCTAAGATCTACGGTACACAGTCTAAAGCCTGGAATAAAGTCCCTTCCAACCTAGATGATTCTATGATAAAAATAAGCCCTCACTGAAAATGTGAAAATCACATTTTACTGTGATTTATGCGGTAGATAACACATTCTGGGTGCAGGTTGACTGAATTGGTGGTCCCACATTACATCTCAAATCTGAAGCAGGGAGAAGCTCCTCAGCAGAAGTTTGCACTGTGGTATAAGTGCTTTGCTTCCCTAGCAATAACCCAGAAGGCAACTACTTCCAGAAACAACGTTAAACAAATCAGCATTTCCCAATGCTCTGGAACTGTAATAATTTAGTATGGTGGTAGCTGCTCGGCACTTTGGAAAACCAAGCAACTGAGCCTGAGAGCTCAGTGAGGGGGTTAACAGCTTTGGTCTGGGAGTTCTGATTCCCTAGAAGTTATCGCTGTGGTTTTTGTACAGGGATAATAAATCCAGGCTCTGAGAGGGAGCTCACATTTAAAAATAAAGTCACTGATCTCTATTTGGCATGCAGCAAAGATGTAGCAAGCATGATGAGAACAGGAGAAAAGATCAGTCACCAGAAAAAATGGAGCACAGGAAACAGGTGATAGCTTTAGTATAATGAATTCCCCATCTTAATTTTTAAGTTTATTACTTACAGACAGACATAGGTCTAGATGGTACGATTTAGATACTCTGTTTAATTCAGTGTTAAAAGTTTGGGAATATTCAGCTTCTTTCATGACTTTGAGAACGTCAGCCTCCACCCATGCCGGATCGGGGGAGTTCGGCAGATTGCCTCCACCAGGTTCATCTCCAAACCCCGAGCTCTGCTGGTTACCTCCCATCCACACCACCCCTCTCTCCGCCTCCCTCATCCCTCTTTGAAAGACCTAAATGCTCACAATCTGCTGGGTGCACAAAACATCTATGGGATGCTCTCGCTGAATGGCAATGGAAAGATAGCACGATCACTGGAATGGGAGCGAACAAAGACCACAAGTTTTACTCATGCATATACTTGTGAGCATATGTGTAAGTAACCAGACCAAGAGTACATGTTTCCATCTTGCAACACATAGCTACAGGAGACCACAATCTCTTACCCCAGCTAGAGACTGTATTGCAGAGAAAGAAAAGGCTCGATCTGTGTTCCTGCAGAAATATTTGCTGTTTCAAAGCTCAGGGTCTGTCAGTCCAGCCCTGGCATTTTCAGCTGCTGACTGGCCTTTGCCTATAGGTGGCCCATCACCCTACTGCAAGATGGTTTACCTGGTTACCCAACCACACCTCAAAAGACAGTAGAATGTATTCTCCAATGACAATTGTTCAAATGTATTTATTCTGACTTGAATGCCATTGAGTCCCATGCATCCTAGCATACGACCAAACAGCAGCTCCTGGTTTAGCAGATGACCACTACAACCCAAGAATGGACAGAGAGATCCTCACAGACTGCATTTCTCTATGCTCAAGCACACATCTCTTTCCAGAGGAGGTCCATCAAGGCAGGAGACCCGCAAGCTTCCTCCACAGACCTCAATCAGATAACACAGTGCCAAAGCCTTCTGCCAGCATCTCTCCTTGGATAAAATGGAGACCCATTTAATCTAGATCTGAGATAAAAATGAGTCAGTCTCAGGTGAGGAAAACCATATAATATTAGTCCGTGGTCACAGTGTCCCCCAGGGTGATGGGAGATACCTGCGTGTGGGGCAAGACAAACCATGCCTTTTTGTCAAGTGGCAGCACTGTGCTTCCCATCCATTTAATTACATGCACTCCTGGATGATCAATACTGTTACATAATGACTTAACTACTACTGTAATATAAATACTGAATGATAAGAGCAATACCCAAGGAACCAATGGACAAACTGGAGACTTGTTAAGGGTGACCACTGCAGAAGTTAAAAAAGAAAGTGTGAACATTTTGCATATAAAGAGTACTCCAATTTATTTGAAAGCCTAGTTCTTATCTAAGGCACAGTAAAAATGTGAGCCTCATAAAGACAAAATTCTCCACTTTCTGTTTCAACATATTCAGCATGTAGAGAAGCATATTCAGGAGGTTTCTATATTTGATGATCTTTTTCCATTCAAAGTTTCTAATTAGTACTATGCCCTATTCCATGAGTTTTATTTTCAGCACTAGAGCCAGCACACAACACCCAGAATGCCTCTCCTTCAACCGGATAAAAATATGTGTGTCCATATTCATTCTGTAGCAACAGATCCTTTTTTTAACTGCTTGGTGAGGACTTGAACCTGCATTGACCAAACACCAGAAACTCAGAATATTGTCCCTGTTACATCTCTGTTCACCCATTCGCATTTTATAACAGAAATACTTTCAACTAGTGACTGTCATTGAACGAAGACAAGGTGTAACAGGTCTACCAGTCTGCCACACAGATATTTTAAGGCTCAAAAGTGGGGAGAGTTAGCAATACTAGCACCTCCCTGCGAATCCTGCTTCCAGCGCTACCTGCAGGCCTGTCTGCCTGCCCTCCGGCGGTAAGGGGGCTGTATTCAACACTAGTTTTGCAGGAGCCCCAAACACTTTGCATAACTACTGGTCTCCTGTCTTTGTTCTAGGATAGTGTGCTCCAACTCTGGTAGGTAATTGTCAGTGTTGGGTGAGGTGTCCACAGAGCACAGTGCGTGCACGCTTCTTCTGCGCCACACCAGAATATCACCTCCAATGTTTTGCCAGCCAGAGGGTGAGGGACAATGCTCAGTCATTGCGCTCTGAGAACTTGCCTTCCCACATTCACACTCAGCAGAGAATCCCTAGAGACTTAGAACTACCCAAAGGGAAGAAGCAACCAACCCCCAAAACCACATGAATTTGGAGGGACCAAAACTGATTTCTCCCAAGCTTTCCTTTTCCTTGTTGAAGTTTAACATCTAAGATGGCAGCAGCTCCCTCAGCTCTTGGCAGCAGTGCATGACCACATAGGATCAGGGCCATCTACGGCTTGCTGTGCACACTGTCTCCTCCCAAACACACCTGAAGGGCAGCTCTGGTTCTGCCCTCAGCTCACAGCGACCATTCTCAGTATAGATCAAAGAGACACCCGGGCACATAGCCGAGCTCATTGGGATTGCCATCTCCCACGCAGTCAGCCAAGATGCGCTCCAGTTGCTTTGGCCCGTACCTCATCGCTCAGCTTTGTCATCCTAACTATTTAAGACTTTTTCCTGACTCCTAAAAATTTGTCAATAGGCTTACATTTGCATTCAACGTTAACAAAGGAAGAGCTGCAAGTACAAAAAAAAAAAAATCTTAGGGATGGGAGAAGCTGGAGGGAGGTGTAATAAAATGAAGTCAAATGAAAATAAAACAAAAGAGGAACATGGTACATAGCAGGAAAATCAAAAGACAAAATAAAAGATTAAGGAGTGCAGGTAAAGATAAAATTCAAAAAAATGCTTTAAATGTTGATTCTCTGAAACACCCTACTGTTTTTGTTTCATGCAGTATTTTGATGCTAGCATCTAATTATTCTTTGCAGTGTTTTATCTCCCCCATTATAGTATCACCAGATTTTTTTTATTGGCACTTTCCTTATTAATGATTACAACACCTACATTTAAGAAGCTAAATGAGTTCTCTCTTTTCCTGCACTGAAGAGGGGGGGGGTCAGCAGAGAAATGAGAATTATTCTGTTGTATGCAGATGTGTTGTACTCAAAATTATTTTTGGCCATTGAAGTAGCTCCCACAGCTTGCTAAAGCAAAACAAAGATTCCTCCCCATTCCTCGCTGTGACCCAGGAAAGGTGAGGAGAGATCCTTCTGCTCCCCAGTCAATCACAAGAGGAATTTAACAAACCTTTCAGCTTCAGACCAAAAGTATTAACAGTTTCCTTTTAAATACCTCTTCTTAATGAAACTCAGTTTTCTTTTGCGGAATCATACAGCGCAAAAACACGTCCGCTAACAAAACGTATTTACTTTTTTCTCTCTGTCTGCCATGGATTGCAACCTGATGCTTGCTGTAGCAAAGTCTGGTACAAAAGCACCCTGGACACAACCCCCAGGGATGGTGCCCGTGCATGGTGGTACTCACGTGGCACGTGTGGCACCCATGCACACCCGTCCTCCGCAGCCCCACATGGAGACAGCCTGCCTGGAGAGCAACTGGGTGCTGCTGTTTGCTGACGAGCTCTGTCTGGTGACGCTCCCAGCGGGCCAACGACGCCAGCTCGGGGAAAGTAAGCTGTGCTGGAGCCGGGGATGGGGTGGCTGCTGCCCCTCCCATGTCACCGTTCGGCTTACCCCGGGAGAGCCGCCCTCCCTGGGGAGCACACAGGGATGCCACCCAGCTGGAGCTGGACCTGGATCTCAGCAACACCGCCCCAAAGGCAGGTGTAGGGCTTCTGAGGGTAATTGTATAACGACAGAAACCTGGGCTGGCAATAAAGCAAGGAAAGCCAAATGGGGGGGGAGGAAGTGATTTTTACTGTTTACTCATCAGGCAGAAAAAGCAATCCAGAGTGCAAATAACTGCAAATAAACTTTTGTCAAAAGCCAGAAATTTTTGCACCTATGCAAAGCTGGCAACATGCCTCAAGCTTACTACTTTATTTTTTTTTTTCCCCCTTCGGGCTCCAAAATATGCCTGCCGTGCTCCTCGCACAAGGAACAAGTTATATTGGTACATATTGGTTTTGACTGAGGTTTCCATACATTTCGGTTTCTGAGGTATTACGGGGGTTTTAGTAAGTAATTAGAAGAAATTAATAAAGATCTGTATAAATATTGTTCTAAATAACCGCTTAGTAAATCACTATGTATTTATATTATATTAAATAAACCAAATGAACACAATCAAAGTTTGATGGCAAAGCAGTGGAAATATTAGAGAAGCAGACAGACAGACAGCCTTTTGGGGAGACAAAAGCTAAAGCTTTCTTAACATAGAAAATGTTCCATGAATAGGGTTAAATACTTAATGGTTGCTAGCAAAAGATAAGACAAATATTCTTTGTTAATATTTATAGAATCCCATCAGGAACTCTTTTGTCCTAGCATTGTTTCCAAAATTCAATCCCCTAGTTATATCCATCATTTTTCATGTGATTAAAGGAATCTAAATTTGCTGCCTTGTCTTGTAAAAGAGTAAAAAGTTAGATCTGTATTATTAAAGCCTCTTGGTTGGAGCAGCAAATGTAATATTGATAGTCTATGGTATATAAGTCTAAAAACCCGACTGATCACACACACGCATGACATATAAAATGCATTCATAGGATTCACATTTTTCCTAAGAAGTTGGGATCCAGCTAAAAAAAGAGATAATTACGTCCTCCCAAAAAGAGACAAATAAAGTATTTCAAACTGATAAAAGGCAAGAAATAAAAGACGAGAACCACGAGGGAAAAAAATGCAAAGGCTTTGATGACAGGGAGGTGACACCCAACACTTTGGTCGCTGTCACAAGTGCTCGGTACTCCCTGGGGCAGGGGACCTTCTGCTACAGGAGGGAACCCACTTTGGAGACATTCAAAACCCGCCTGGACGCTGTCCTGTGCAACCTGTTGTAGGTGACCCTGCTCTGGCGGGGGGGTTGGACTAGATGATCTCCAGAGGTCCCTTCCAACCCTGACTATTCTGTGATTCTGTGATTCTGTGAACCCTTCAGCCCTGCCCTGTACCAAAGCAGGGAGCCATGGGGAATAACTGGAGGTAGCCTGGGCCATCAGAGGTGTCCTGCCAAAAACAGGCACGTGGTCAGGGTCCCGGTGGAACCTGCTGCAGGACACCCACCCACACAACTTCCTCATTAGTCATCAAATGGGCTGGATGGGAGGGATCTGTGTTGAACCGACTGGAGATGACGCAAGGCATGTCTGCAGGGAGCGGGGGGAAAGACAATGCACGCACCAGGATCCTCCAGAGAGGTCTCACCCAGCTGCCAACGCCGGCATCCTGCGTGGCCGCAGCATCATCCCCCAACGGGACAAACCCGAGCCACGAGCCCAGAATTTGCCATCGCCTGCCCGTGGCCAGCATGGTGGGATGGATGGGCTTCCTCTCCCCAACCTGTGAAACGGGAACCCTGATAGCTTTTGGGTTTTGGTGATGTGCTTTACACCTATACACAAAAGATGCATCTTCACTTATAGAAGAGCTCACCAGTTATCGGTACTGTTAACAGACTTCAATATCACAACCAAAGTGAGTGCATCCCTAAACAGACCAAGCAGCCCTCCACTCAGCTGCCTGCTGCCCCGCCGACCCCAATGCCTTCACCAGCAGCCCCTCCGCGGAGAGCGGGCAGAGCCATGGAGCAGCCTGTGCGTCCAGCCCTGCTGCTCGCTGGCGGCACCCGCCCCGAGGCAGGGTGAGGGGCAGGGGCCAGCAGCTGGGCCACCCGACAGCTCCGTCTGGGCATCTCTAGTCCAGAAAAAAAGAGCAAAACCCACAGTTTTCCCTCCAACTTTAAAAAAACGAGACTCAGTGTTGAATTTTTCTCAGCCTACTAAAAAGTTTTTTTTATAAAACAGGCAAAAGCCAAGTCCTCATTGATCCAATTTTTTTTTTTTACCCAGAACTTCTTAACAGCTTTAGAAAAATAGATAATTATTGCAGTTAATTTCAGCAAAACAGTTCAAACTCATCAGGGCTGCACAAGTATAATTTACTACTCCTTCTGACTTATTGTTTTGACTAGATGTAGATTGATGATTAAAGTGATAAACAGTAACATTTTTATAAAATGGCTGACTCTGCCAATGGCAACTGAATAAGAAACATGCTGAAATAGCTGTGCTGTTATTGTGATTGTACTCAAGGCTGTCAACAAAGAATATAAGTATTTGACAAGGTGTTATCTAATTGTGTTTTTAAAAGCCACGATACATACATCTTTTAATGTGTCACTTTAAGCTGCAAGAGAATTTCTTTTATTAAAAAGTACAAAGGAAAAATGAATGCCTTGCATTTTCTTGTTTCTTTTTCCCAAGCTCTGCCCTTTTGCCGTCATTCGACAGAATATATTTGCTCTTTAGTCAAATTGGCTTTTATTTAAATGGTAGCCCAAAATAGCGCAGCAACATTAGGTGTATAAGAAGAAAGAACAGTGTGTCCCACAGACAATTTTTACCTCAGCCCTGGTGGGAATTAACTGATCGAAACAGAAGGCTAAGAATAAAATCCTTTTGACGCTCGGAGTTAGTGAAACGGCATTTTGGAGCAAGGAAAAGGTTTGTGTTTCTTTTTTTTTTTTTTTTTTTT
>VZSZ01010485.1:441660-454160 GCA_013398815.1 Ibidorhyncha struthersii
GAATTCTACACACAGACACCTCTACATCCAAAATACAGTCATCCTCAGAAAGCCCCTTTGACCTAGGGAAGGGGTATCAGCTGCGCTGACTCCAGACCTGCAGATTGGAGTCTTCTCCTCCAGCCCACCTCAGCCCACAGACCCTTCTCTGCTTGTGACGGAAAACCTGGAGACCGTGAGAGAAGAAGGGGTTTGCTCACGAATTAGAAGAAAGATGCAATCTCCAGGACGGGTGAAGGAGCACGGGCAGGAGGGGGCACTGGTGCGGGGGCTCTGCCGCTCCTTCGCGGAGAGCGACGACTGGCCAGGGAGGGGGGAGTTAAAATGGACCACAGAGGGAATTAAATAAAGATGCTACAAAAAAAAAAAAAAAAAANTAGGATGACAATAGCATTGTGAAATGCTGCAAGGCATGGAGAGAGACAGGGAATTAACTGTTTGGAAACCCTCTTACTTAGTATGAGTTTGAAACATGGGGAGGAGCAGAGGAGGAGATGCCACTGACCGGTGGTGCCTCTTAGGATCTCCCTGGGCCTGCACAGGGCTTATTTCGGTGAGGGCTCGGGGAAGGTGTTGCTCCAAAACTCTCTCCTTTTCAGGTAGGTAGGGACCTGACTACTATGGGAGGGAGACTTCACTGCTGGAGCCTTCCTGTTGGCAAATGCTACCGTGATGCTCTCAGAAAAACGGTATTTTCTTGGCAACAGCAACGTGCTGTCAGAGCAGGGAGGTGGGCCCTTGTGAACTGGGAAGTCCCGATGGACCTGCAACGCCATCACTCTAAGAGTGGTCTCCCTTGGACATCAGCTTGAGAAAGCAAATACTCCAGTCCAAGCCCAGAAACCAGAAACAGAGTTGAGCTTTTCATTAGCATTTGCGTAAGTGTTGTCTACCCATGAAGGAGGGGAAATTTTAAGAGAAGGAGGATGGCAGCAGTGTGGCACTTACTTAAAAACACTGTATTTTAGGGTATATAGTTGAGGGTCAAGCAGGGCAGCACACAAATGCAAAACGCAGGCTTCCGAATTGCGCTGAGACCTAACAATGTCATTTGCATGCCGAACCCAGCAGCACCGCTGAAATATAGAGGTCAATTTGATCTATTATGGGACAGCAACTTCTAATTTTTAATCCCAGTGGTATTTTAAGCATGGGATAGAAGTTAAAGGAAAAAAAAGCTCTCTATAATGAAAGACGCAGACAGCTACCATCTGACCTGATTCTGCGAGGTAAGGCGCTTTGTCCCCATCCCAGCCTGAGCGCTGCGTGTTTGTTTGTCTTTGAAGGCGTATTTGCCAAAAGTCATGAGGAAAGATCAGAGCCTCAGTTTCAGAGGTTATGAGTATCTTTGATAACGTTTGATGGCCTGGGTTCATAGCATAGCACAGAACATTCCTTAGTGTTAATTTTAAAACTGCCTCAGTATCAGATTGCTGATTTTTTTCAGAGGGAAGTGAATAAACACTGTAAAGATAATGACTAAGTGGCCTCCAGGTTTTGCTTTTAAAGATGTAGAATAAGAGAGACTAATGCTGGAAAATCCTACATATCCTTCTCTCTACATTCAGGAAGATGCAGGTCATGGATCTGCCGCAGCCACAGAGAAATGCACACAGAAAATAACCGAATACTGAAAAATAGCTTATTGTTAACACAGGAACTCCTTCCTAAGTGGGGATCACAACTGTCGTAAGAACTATCTCCAGCCAGTTCAAAAGTTTAAAAGTCAGAAGATTTCCAATTCAAAATCCTGACCTTTATGCAAATGAATCAGGAGCAAAAAAACCCCATCTTTGAGAGCAGCATGAGCAGTTCAAGGACCGGGGCTTGTTGCCGAGTGCCCAGACACCGCTTCCACCAGCCTCAGTGGCGGTGGCAGTGCCCTGATGCTCAGTCCCCTGACTGAGCAGCACTGCTCATCGAAACGAAAGCATCGGAGCCTGTGCTGCACTGTTGAGAAACTGAAGCAAAGCTGACCTGTGGACCCACTGGTGGTTTCTAAAGGGCAGCTGAAGCTGGGTGCTCTGAAATGGCCTGTGACAGTGCTTTCCCTCTTCCACCAACACACAACAGAGAAAAAACAGAGATAACACATTCAGGCTCCTCCACATGCCTAAGGACAAGTGATGGACCTGCTCCTGGAAAGGGGAAATCACGTATAAGAATCCACAGCGGCCGTGCAGCCATGACCCACCACATGCACACATACTTACAAAAAAGAAAAAAATAGATAAATCAATATAAAAGAAAAATGTATGAAGAATAACTTTTATTTTTACTTTTTCGACCGTAAATGTTGGAAGTGACTTACTACTAGCTACTACATGGGCCTAGGTCCATTCTTCCCACCTGGACACTCAAGCATGCTCATCAAGAAGAAAACCCATTCCCTGTGAGATTTTAATTTTTAATAACATTTTGGCTTTAGTTCTCTTTCAGGTGCTGCTATGCCCTTTAGTAGCTGGCTCCAAATAAATTATACTACTATAAAAGGTTTTACCACACTTTACGTGAGCTAGAAGTATGAGAAGTTACCTGAAGGCAAAGATAAAAAGGTAATATAATTAGTTACCTTAATCTGAAGCAGAACATCTGACTCATTTGGGGTGCAGTCCCAAGGAAAGATCCTAATAAGTTAATGTAGAGAAAGTTTTATATTCAAATGGACAAAATTATGAGAGAATCTACATACTTGGAGTCAGACCCGGAATTATTTTTATCATCTTTTGTCTTTCTTTTTATTTCTTTTTTTTTTTTTTTTTCAGTGAACAACTTTAATTCAAAGGTGCTGCCTTTTGCCATGATTTACAAGATTTAGCCAAAGTTTTGTGAACCTAGTGGGAATTTCAAAACTTCCTTGACTTTATCTGTATTTCAGAGTGAATCCTGTGAATTTGGAGCTCCTTGGGAAGAGAAGAAGGAAAAGACAGTCATAGGCTCCTGCATTAATTATGATATTTTTAGTTATTTAACTAGATTTAGGAAAAATAAAGTCAACATACTGTAAATACATTCTCAAATCCCTAGCTTTGTGGTTTCTCAAACTGAGTCTCAGTGGAAGAGCTTCAAAAGCCACATAATTTCTATTACAAAAACAGTAAAACAAAGATTTGGGCTGTCTTTTGGAAATTTTCAATAGCATCACTATATAGCTACACTACGGATGTCTAAAAAAGAAATAACTTGTTCACAAGTGTGTCAGTAGCAAGGGGGTTATTTTTCAAGGATTTCAGTGTACAAAGATCTGGCCAGTATCAGAGCAGTGTTACAGCCTCAAAACCTTCCTTACTCCCCTGCAGAGGTGGGCTGAGGAGCAATGGCTAAGGAATCATAGCCTCGTCTTTTGGTCAAACAATTCCAGTGTCAAGCAGACAATTAATAAGCAGTCAGCAGAGTCTGCAACCGGTAATTATATGAACAAAGGGGTTTGCTTTTGCATTATTTCTCAGGCTCTGGTACAATATGTTGGAGTTTTTAGCCAATTGCTCATTATCGCACTCATTTCCTAAGATCTTGTTTTAACTAAGACACTGTCAAAGTACTTACTTTGTTATACTCTCCGTGCACTTTTTTTACTGAAGGAGGCAGGATTGGATACAAAATATGATCTGGTATCCTGTGATGAGAATATTTGAGGACCCTTCCACAATATTCTTTCATTTGAGAGGATTTGGTTATTTTTAATATCTGAGCAGCTAGCAACAGAGAGGTAGGGGTGTTCTTTCCAAGTATCTACTCATCTGAGGGCTCTGACACAATAAATCCACATTTAGGGCTTTCATGTTCTCATCCAGAAAATCCCGGAGGGAGGGCAATGATGCACATGGGGCATTTGCACAGCACTGGGACCCCGATCACTGAGGCTGCTTGAACGGGCAGCATACACGTACGGCTGCGGGTCCGGCTCCTGGCCATGGGATGGCACATCCCACCAAAATGGGCAATGTTGCTATGGAGGGAAGGAGGGCAGCAGGGAAATGAGGCTCTGCAGTTGGTCCTAGCTATCCTGCTGCTTCCCTGCTTTGGTCACATTATTAAAAAAAATCCCTGTGATGAGCAACGGTGTCCAACTGTCAATGACGACCACTAACATTAGCACGAATGTTACTCATCCAAAGAGAAGAAAAGACAGGGTTAAAGATGGTCTGCCTGATGGGGGTGAGGACCTGGGTCAGGCAGTCACTAGGCTTCCAGGCTGAAGGTTTGTGTAAACTTGCTCCTGTCCTTTTGGAGGAAAAGCATCGTGGTTTGGTGAGGCACAACAAGCTCAGCCTGGTCAGCCTAGTAGCTTCACTACTGATCCCCAGGCTGAATTTCCCCATGCTGAAGCAATTTTTGTGACCAGAGAGACTATTAAGCTGACCCGCCACCCCAGCTAGCACAGACCAGCCACACAACTGGAGTGAAAGCAAAGTCCTCGTGCAGGGATCCAGCCTGAACACATACTCACAGGAGCACTAGTATTCATAAATAAAAATTAATAAAAATAATAAAAAACATTATTAAGTGTCATTCATCCAAGGGTATAATGCAGACATGCCATCTCTTAGGAAAACAACATTACGATGCTGTGCTTATGTCTTCCAGAGATGTATTAAAAGGGATGAGGACCATATTGTAGAATAACCACCATATGCCATTCACCCTTTGTTCTGGCTTTTTTTTTCTTTTTTGTTAGGCTTGTTACAACTTTCTCTTGGAAGAGTGCCAATGTCAGAAGTATATATGTTATCCCTTCTTTTGGCTTCTGGAGATCTGAGATAATCTCTTCATATACAGTATGGGAAGAAGTGTCCAGTTGGGTAATATGTGGTCACACTTCTGCTTCTCAGCCGTGGGAGTGTCTAATAACTCTTAATCCAGAGTGGAATGGGTTTGTTTTTTTGTTTTTTAAGGTTTGATTTTTTTATTTTTTTTTTTTAATCCAAAAGCATTAGGGCTGATAATTCAAACCTTTAGGCTCATGGACAATTCCCTTATTTCCATATTAATTCATATCAGGACTGTTTAGGTGAGAAAAGGGTTCTTATTTTGCATATATTAGTGGGGGGTGGTTGATTTCTTTTTTTTAGGAATGCTTTTTGTTACTTTGGTAGCCTCAATATTTTCCTTTTATTACCAGCATATTTGTGATTTATTGCAATGTGGGGCCAGCAAATAAGATTGTCAAAATGAGTATGCGCTTGTTATAACCCACTCAAAAAAAAATAAAAAGGATTTTAAAAGAAAACAAATTCAAGTCAGTTTTAATTTTGACACTGATTGATGTTGATATTTCTGACCAGTTTTATGTTGCACAGATTTTAAACGATATCCTTCTCTGATCTTCAGTGCTGTAGTTATAAATACTTGATAGCATTTTCATAAAAGGATCTTTTTACAATATGCTTAATGAGAGCTTCTGCTTCAGATATACAAGTAAAAAGAAACCTAGCCTAATATGGTGATAGTCAGATACTCAATAAGTGGCATATATTCTCAAAAACCTCTGACAAAAAAAAGTTTCAATTTTTGTACCTGTGCTTTTCACCGTCACTTTACTGTATCAATTATTCATCTAACTGAAAAACATTATATTTAGCAATCATTTAAAAAATTCTCTAAACACTAGCACGACAGCTGATATGACCACCAAATGATCATTCATCGCCTACCTGCAAAGATAAACCCGTCAAAAGCTGAGAAGAAAAAAGTTGATTTTTTTCTCCTGGCTTAAAAAAAAAGAAACCACAAAGTTATTTGTTATTATGCGACAT
The DNA here is from genome assembly GCA_013398815.1 of Ibidorhyncha struthersii. Taxonomy (NCBI): domain Eukaryota; kingdom Metazoa; phylum Chordata; class Aves; order Charadriiformes; family Charadriidae; genus Ibidorhyncha; species Ibidorhyncha struthersii. The sequence continues at coordinate 447,417 of VZSZ01010485.1, forward strand.
TTGCTTTCCATTTCCACAGCCAGTTAGGGTTCACAAACATGAAAATCCATTATGGAATGGTACATAAAGTGTGACCGATTCTTGTTCAGTCAATTAGTGAGCGAAGTCTGAATATGATGTTTATCTGATCATCTGCATCTTTCGTACAAACATCAGTAAAGATGGCATTAACAAAGGATTGGGTTTAACTTCTTGGGAGCAACTGGTTCAACAAATTGCACTTTTGCTGATTATACGTTCACACAAAGCACACAGCAGCCCATTCCCTGTTTGTAATAAAATCTAAGGACTATATATGGAAGCATATAAGCATGCAACAGAAAATAAAAGTTAACACCAAAAATCACATTTTTAGAGCTCTGTTTCTATTCATGAAGCTTGTTATTAATGTAGGACTTTTCAAAAAACCACTGTGTGGTCTCTTTGTTTGTACTAAGACACATTTATTAAATATGGACATATTATTCCTCTGAACACAATGCTATTTTTATTTTACAAGAATTACTCCAGTGACTTCCATATAGAAATTATCTCACACATCTGTATTCTGATTATGATATTTAGTACAAGGGTCATGAATAATAAAATTGCTAAATATGCTTATTGCCATCTATAAATAAAGGTTATCATATTCGAGGTTTTGTTTTTGGAGTGTTGGAACAAGTAGGGTTAGTTGCAAGACAATAGTGCTTTAATTTTACTATGAAAATAAATACTTAAATTTATAAATATTCAAATGATTTCCAAGGTGCAGCAAGCCTAAATTAATACTTGCAAAATAAATGCAACAGCAAAATTGCAGAAGTTCACATTATCTTAGAAAGTTCACATATCCACCAGCAACACATAGAATCATAGAATCATAGAATTGTCTAGGTTGGAAGAGACCCTTGGGATCATCGAGTCCAACCATCTACCCTACTCTACAAGTTCTCCCCTACACCATATCCGCCAACACCACATCTAAACGTCTCTTAAACACATCCAGGGATGGTGATTCAACGACCTCCCTGGGCAGTCTATTCCAATGCCCAACCACTCTTCAGTGAAAAATTCTTTCCTAATGTTCAGTCTAAACCTACCCTGTTGGAGCTTGAAGCCATTCCCTCTTGTTCTGTCATTAATTACCTGTGAGAAGAGACCAGCACCAACCTCTCTAGAGTGTCCTTTCAAATAGTTGTAGAGTGTGATGAGGTCTCCCCTCAGCCTTCTCTTCCTCAAACTAAACAGTCCCAGCTCCTTCCACATCTATCGTCATTAGAGTCCTACCAAGTGGGAGATGAGCACTTGCGGCACGATCGCATCGTACCCAGTGGTAAAACTCCAATTTAGTTCTGTGGGGGATAGAAAAGCAATTCTTCATGATGACTATGAAAATGAAGAATGTTCTTCAGCTAATTGCAATTTTTTTGCAATTGGTATTTATCCACAGCTGTAATTAGGGGGGGATCCCTGTTTTTCAGTTGATGTTGCACGGCTGCATGAAGCAGCAGGAGTCTCTACGCGCGCAGCCTGCACAGCCCCGCAGCCTGCGTGTATCCACAGGCGCTCATAAAAGGGCTTCCCTTGAACTGGAGGTGCTCTGGTATGGACACACGCAAAAAGTATGGAACATGGCAAGGTGCAAAAAGCCTGCTGGAGTTATAGAAGAAAATATACATCATTATTTTTTAATAAAAAACAAAATCTTCCTGAGATGTTGTAGCTGCCAAAGAACAAGGGGGGAAACAATCTGTTTCCCACCCAACTTCTCCGGCCTCCCTAATGCGATCTCATGACTTGGAAATAATATCCAGCCAATAATTGTTCCATGCTTCTTGCACAAAGGTTAGAATTTAAGACAGAACTATCTGTACCTTCTGTGGACTTTGAAGAGATGATGGAAAGCAGTTTAACAGTGCAAGGTTGCTGTTCAGCTTTGTAAGTTTTAATGGTGTTTTCTATAGACTGGTTCTTATGAGAGGTGGGTAACCTCTCCATCGCTTTAAAATCTCTTCTAGGAAAGAATCCCTACCCATACATTTCTTTAATCTTTTGTACAGGATCTTACAGGGGTAAGTGTAGATCCTCACACGTTCCCATGCCCTAAGGACAGGTCCAGGCGCCTGGCTGAAGCGTGTCCTGCCAACCCCAAGCAGCTCGCCCAGCGGGGAGAGGAGCGGCGTCCCCAGCCCTGCGCGGCTGCTGGTGGGGTTCACCACCCGGCCACACGCTCCTGCTGGGACAGTGCTCCTACCTGGGTCCTCAGCAGCACGCATGGATGCTAACTCTGCTAACGGCGAGGCTGCAGCGCAGTAACGGGAGGAACAATGTTTGTTTTGATCAGTTTGATAATTCATTTAAAAGTATTGTACCAGAGCCATGGAGACAGAAAACCAGGCCATTGTTACAAACTGGCACCGTCTCGTTACATGAAGTAACTGAAACCTGTGGGAACAATATATGATTTAAAGCAGACAGTGAGGTTCTTTTCTTAAACAACAATAACATTGTTTTTCTATGATCCTGATCTTGCTCATGGGAGTAAACTTCGCTAAGCAAGGAGTTACTGAATTTTTCGGTTGCTGATTTTTAATGACCAGCAATGACCTTCCAGGAAGGTCGTAGAATTGGGTCCTCTTTCAATAAAAACTTCTTCAACAGGATGTTTATGAATTGCGTTTCTACACACATACGGGTGGGGTTCCAAGCGCTCCCTGTGTGTTTAAGATCAATAGCTCAATTGACAGTAAAAGATGCGCACTGGATTACGCTGTAGGGTGGCTGCATGTTTCTTTAGTGGAGCTTGACGTGTGGTGGGCTGGAGGGATACTGAAAATGGTGCACTCTGCCTTGCGTTAGGTTTATGTCCTGAGAGTAATACATCAAATAACAGTAGAAAAACTCTAAGTGCATTTTAGTATTACAGACCCCAGAGGTGCTCAATAGGTACTGAGGAATTTCTTTGCCATAATTAAGAGGTTTGGAGACCAGATGAACAAATGACAACCGATCTTGATTTACTTGGAAAAATGAGTCATATCACTTATTATTAACTATTAAAGTAATTTAAACCCTTTTGAGAATAGATCTAAAGCTGCAATGCTTTGAAGGTTTGATATGTCTTGTAATCCATAGATTATTAAAGTTAATTTCTCTGCTGAGATCATACTTTCAGTAAAAAATGCATGCACACTAAAATGGTGTTGGTTTTTTTGTTTGTCTCTCTCTTTTTTATAACAAAGATGTACTTTAATTGGCTTTCTATTTATACGGCACTCAATAAAGGCACGGAGGCTGCAAGTGGGAGAAACCTTCCACAATTCTGGCTTGCAAAGCATACAGAAAAGCACACCATTCATCCACAAGTACACCCAAACCTTTCATTTGAGTTGGGTTGTGCTTGTGGGTGCATGGCGTTCTTTTCTATTTGTTCTCCATGTATAATTTAGACTACATTTTGCTTTAGAGACCCTTAACGGATAAGGAAAAGAAGGCAATAACAATATGTTGATTTATATCACCGTGAAACATTTTTCCCCCATACTTCAAAGTAATTTTAATTGAATTTAATCCTCTTGACTTTCATTTACTTATAAATGAGTTTTAGTTGTAATGTTAGAATGAAACAGACTTTAGCAGTTAACAGGTTTTTAGTGGTTTTGATTATAGATTATTATATAACGTTTCTTGGGCTAGAAAACACTGAATGCTAAATACTGTCCCATATTAGATCATTTTAAAACCTTCCGCTCTTCTACAAGTAGGAGAGAGGCATACCAATTTAGGTTAAAATACAGTTAATTTAAAAAGGTAAAAATGTTCGAGGAAATGATTAAAAGTACTGCAAATCATTTACCAGCTTATGTCCATGATCAAGAATATATCTAAGCAGAAAATTGAAAAAAAAACAAACAAGAATATCTTCTAAAGGAACTATGCCATGTATAATCCCATCAGTTGTGTGTGCGCATTTATCATTTTTTAGCTCTTCATCCATAGATCATAGGACACTAAGAGCCCAATTCATTAAAAATTGAATACTCTATTTAAGCTGGATGTTCTTATACTTGGAGAAAAAGCACGGAACCGTTTTTTTTCTCTGAAAAGTCACATTTTTGCCATTCAATAAACCCTTGTTTCTCCCAGCTTCTAACTGGACAGCACTCCTCAGTTAATTGCTACACAACTTTAGAGCTTCGCAATTGAATGTACGAAAGAAGATTCAACAGAAAAAGATGTCTGCTATGTTCTTTGAAAATTACAGAATAATTCCCACCTGCCTTTAACATGCATACCCGTACCCCTCCTGCACTGTTCTACCACAGCTGCCCCAGCTTTAAATCTCAGTTTAGCAGTCGTGTCATATTTGAACTCTCCTTGAAGCCTATCAATCAATCCCCTAATCAGTTACATTATATTAACATTATTGGGTGCTGTATTTGCAATTCCTACAGGATTTTCCCGTCCCTGTTTATGCAAGTCTCTCCTGCACATCTAGATCGCTCGTTAGAAAACACGCCGGTTCACAGAACAACTTCCAAGTCCCAAGCAGCCGCGGCACAGCCTGGTACTCTCTGCAGCGTGGACTTTGAAGACAGCGCTTTGAAACAAGAAGTTTGGAAGCACCAGATGATCTAGTCTGCTAATGAATGAGATCATCATAATGATGATCGCGTCTGCTAATGAATAAGCTGGGTGTATGGGATGGGCAGGAGCAGCCAACATGCATTTTCTGGGTTTCTGAAGAGAAGGGGAAGGCTTTGAAGCATTTAGCAGTAGACTTTCCTGCTCTCTGGCAGAAACATGGTCAGATGTATGGTGTGCAAACAACACAGCACCTGTCGTTTCAAAATATGCCTTTATACCCTAAGGATCTTAGTTCCCAATATTCAGATTTATGCCTCACATAGTTACTAATCTAATTTTGGTATTAGTTTTCAAGTTAGCACGTCTGTATTTGCATGGCTTACTGGGCTCTTCTGCCATCCATACCAATAGATCCAGTCCTAATTTTGAAATGTATACACAGACCTGTCTTCTCCACTGGAGCAGAGAGGTTCCTTCCCTCTACAACACATGATGCAAAAAAAAATATCCTTACATGGGACAACTAGGAAAGAGTAAGCACCCCTCTCCCAAAATGTACATGTTGCCTGCATAACAACTGTTTGTTTTTCTGACACATAAATCACTTATTCAGTAAGTTGTTATTGAAATGTATTTATGCCCATCAAGATAAATTTCCACTCACAACACACAAAATTTTTCTGCCTATTAGAGAACTTCAGAACTTTATTCATGTGTACTTTGCAGACATAACACCTTTACTGCCCCTGTCAACGCACCTACTGCCAGCCAAGCTTACACAATATAAGGAGTTATGTTTTCCAGGGAAAAGGCCATTAAAGCCAAAAGAAATTGCCTGTCTGCATTTGCATCCACTGTTAAGGAAGAGTACAAGATGGAAAACATAGAGTTCAGGCAGATGCAGAAGTACTGTTATCAAAGGTGTACATATAGCGAGCACCACCCCACACTCAGTCCCGTAATCACTGTATCCTGCATACAATAACATGCCATTTTCTATTCAAAGTAATTACTGATGAGGGCAAATGCTGAATTTTTCATGGTGCCCACTGTAGGCAGCAGAATGCTCTAAATGAAAAATTATAATAAAGACCTGGTCTTAAGAGATATATCTGTCTATAGAATTTGCTTAAGAAAATTAAACGGGGCAAGTAAAGTATGCAAATATAAAGTTTGCAGAAAATGCAGATTAAAATGCCTTGTCCTGAATAGACGAGTGTGGATTGACTGAAGTTTTCCCTCAAAGGAACAATATTCTACTCATTCCACATGGTATTGTCACGAGCGGAGGAAGTTCTCCTCCATCATCCTCCGTCAGCTTTGTTCAAGGGACAGACCTCCTGGTTTCCTGCACCAGGAGATGTCTGCTGGTCAATCAGCAACACAAAGAAAGTAAAGGTGGGCTGGAATAAAGCCCCAGGAGAGCATACAGTCTCCCTGTGAGTCTGGGCTCTTCAGGAGGTGAGAGAAACGGTTAAGGAAAGCTCCCTGCGAGACACTTTCAGAGTTTTGCTGTCAGTATTTTTCCACTTCTCCTGGCTGATGTACAATAGCGGTTCAGCCTGCTCGGTAGCTGTTATGCCATAGCATGCCTCATATCATACCCTAATCCTTTCAAGTGCTTTCAGGACCAGCTATGGATTCAGTAAGTGCAAGCTGGGTTAAAGGAGCAAAGCAATCTGGTTTTCCTTTTTTCGTTCAAGTTTCTTCCTAGGAGTACACAGGAATTAGAAGTGGTCCCTTTTTTCTTGTACATACAGATGCTCGTTACTAATTACTACGGCTGAGTCCGTGACCTGAGAACTGAACTGCAGCAAGCGCTGCAATCTCAACTCTTGTTCTCCGAGGTTGCGCTACTGATCCTGGAAGTGGGAAAGGCACAGTTTAGCATTTGTGAGGCAGAATGAGCAAAGTATTTCAAGCTTTATTTTATACAATCTATTGCTCTTCAATTTCTGAGGTCAATGCCAGAAGTTGGATGTTACTGTAGGTCAAACCCAGAAATTACGATGAAAGAAGAGATGAGCGATTCTCTAGGCAGAGGGAAGAGGTGTTCGGGGAAGGCAGGGACCACACCGGCTGGGACGCAGCCACTTGAGGGAGCTAACATAGCATCACTGCCCAGCACCCACCATCCTGGGGAGAACCTGCCCCAAGGCTGACACTCAAAAAAGC
>VZSZ01010485.1:458126-503126 GCA_013398815.1 Ibidorhyncha struthersii
ACCTGAGGTTTCCAACACCGGGCTTTCCTGAAAGCACCCCACAAGTCCGTACGAGGATGGCTGCTGCATCCCGAACAGGGCTGCTATCCCCTCCCTCACAGCATTAGGGTATGGAGAAGGTGCTAGGCATCCTTTTTCATGTCATTCCCTGCATATAAAACTTCACTTCTGCGGGTAAGCTGTAAACCGGAGAGGAGGAGCGCTGGCGGAGATGCGGGAGAGCCCAGGCAGTGCTGGCTGCAGGCTGCTCCGAGCACAAAGCCACGATGCCCCGAGGAGCGCCAGCAGCATCCCACCCTGAGGACCACAACCACGACCACAGCAGCTCCAGGCACCAGAGCACCCGCTGCCTCCAGCCACATCGGCCCTCCCCGAGCCACTTCCTTCTGACGAACAAACATCTGAACGCATGGGCGGCCTTCCCACCTCCCGGTGCCTCCAGGCAAGAGCAGCCACAGCCTTGGCCTAAGGCTGCTGGAACAAAACCACTTCAGCTCCAGCACAACTGCATTGTCATGGACATCCCCGTCCCCTCTGCCACGGGAAGGGCACCAGAGAAAAATCACTCGAGCGCATTCAGGACTGTTCACTTTAAACAACAAAAAGAAGAGTAGACTTTGAGAACGAATGTGCTGGAGCTTACACTGCGTCATGTCACCCTTCCAGAGCCATGAGTGAGCAGGTCCTTCCCCCAGCACCGCGAGCCCGTGCTACGACAGAGGGATGCTCTGCTGCCGCCGCGGAGCGCCGCTGCCCACGGAAAAAGCAAGTTCCCGGTAGAAGCAGGAATGTTTGACCGAGTGGTAGCTGAAGACCCAGCAGTTGCCAACAAGACAGACAGACCAAACGTTACTGGAAAGAGAGGGTCTGAGGAGAAACCACAGAGATTCCCTGCGTCAAGGCTGCCTGGCAATATCACTACCTGCTACAAAGCCCAGGACGGAGCTGCACGAGGCTCCCAGCCCTCCAGCCCTGCCGGGTTCAGAAAGGAGAAGGTCTCAGCAAGGTCTTACTGTGGTTCCAAGGTGCTTCTTGCTCTCCTGCAAAGAGGGTGCTGCTGCAGCAGCAAGCTGCACCCCGGTTTAATCAAGCGAGAGATGAGAGCAGCAGGACCCGGTGCCCAGTTAATGATGCACGGCTGCTCCGCTGGTGCTTCGTTAGCCTCTCACCCCTTCACTCCAGCAACGGGCCAGGCAGCCTTACCCAAACACACTTTTACACGGGGTATTTTCCTGCTTGTTTCTGGGGAAAGATAAGTGGACCATTAATTTTCCATGTATTTTATCTGAGTTGTGATTCTGCTCCCAAGGAGGGCAGGGAGTACTGAAGCCTGTTGGAACACTTTGAAAGGGAAGAGGGGGAAGCAATCTAAAATCACATATTCTGTGAAATAAGGATGCAAAAGGGACCTTTGATCGCTCTGTAGGTCAGTTCCTGATGGTGTTTATTCCATGGGCAGTGGTCTCTATAACTATCCCAGGCTGCAATATTAACGGATGTTTCTTTAAGAAAATACATAGCATTTGCAGTAAAATATAGAGGATATGCCATAGTATTTTTGATTATTAAGCTAAATAGCCATGTAAAATGAGTATAGCATATTGGCACTGATTTCTGCTGTACTGAGGCTCCTTTGTGAAATTAGTTAATTAGTTCCCCCCCCACACACCTCCCCAAACATCGCTTGAATAAATTTGTGGTTAGCACAAGTATGAAGAATTTTGCTTTTCTTGGCTATTTTTTTTTCTCTTCCCCCCTTTTCAAAAGAAACTTCACCCATCTGTTGGGATAGCACTGTTCGCTTTGGATAGAGATGACTGGCTAAAGAAGTAACATTAGCAAAAATATATTTTGTGTAGCAAAAAACCTGCCCCTACTTTCTCTGAAAGTAACAGTCCATCACAGCATAAGGTGAATAAACAGATTCTGCAGGCTGGTATAAGCTTGTTAATTCTTTAATAAATTAGCCACAAAAAAAGTGTTAATTAACTAGTAAAAATGTTTAGGGATTCTTTAAGAAAAAGTCATAAGCACTGGAAAAGTGTATACTTAGCGATATGTAAAAAATACAGGTTTTTAACTCAATTTCTGAGACTTTTACAACAAAGTGCAGAGAAAGACAGATGAAATTATGTTCTGACTACATAGACTGAATAAGCCCAATGGGAACCTCTGTATATAGTTATCAGTGGCACTGAAATCTGCTTAGGAAAGCAACAAGTCTTTTGTTCTGTTGACAACAGTTATTACAATTAATTCATTTTGTGATTGGTATTTGCACTGAGTGACAAGGTGTTATTTTACCTCGGTAAAAGTTAAAATGGTAATACCTACATGCGAAATAACACTGAGTTTGCTATCACTCACTTAATAAAAGAAAAGCCTTTCTTCAGAAATGCCTGCTCAGCCACCACTCCTGCAAACCTGAAGCATTAGCATCAGCCTTCTCCCCCTCCTCTTTCCCCAGATTTTTTTTTTTTTTTTTTTGCTCTTCTAAAAGTATCTTTGGGGGCAAAAAAGAAACAAAAAACAAAAAAAAAAAAGTTGTCTACTTCCTGCTAAAAGACAGAACAAAACATAAGCGAACACAGCAAAAGGCCTCCCAACACTCAGCTGCAACTTGGGGCGAGATGCCCGCCGTAGACACGGGCTACCTGCCCAGGGGTGGCATGGCCGAGGGCAGCTCCCCTGGGCTGAGTCCCACCAGCCGGACCGCAGCAGGGGCAGGCACAGGCAGGGAGCGGTGCTTGGGGCCGATGGGCCAACAGCATCCCCTTTATTGGGGTAGGAGAGAGGCAAGCCCAGCCACGAGCACGGTGCCTGGCTGCTCTCCGCACCGTGCTGCCACGGGAGCGATAAGAAGGAGAGTCCTTCATCCCCGAGGCCGCAGTGCTCCGTGCTGGAGCCATGCTGTCTGCCCACCCCCAGCACGGCACCCAACAGCGGACTTGCTGCGGTCCTGCTCGTTGCAGGGACATAGGAGGCATCAAGCCCCGAGCAGCCCCAGGTGGGAAGAGGGAGGTCTCCTGCCGCGGGAGGCAGGGCAAGGTGCCATGCCGATGCTGGTGCCGCATGAGCCACGGAGCTCAAAGCAACAGCTACAAGTTACGTGGCTTCGGGGCTACTTCAGGTGCTGCTGAGCCCTGCCCGTCTCGCGTGCCAGGGGGAAAGACCTGTGCAGAGGCTGAGGGACCCTCAAACCCTGGAGCTGCGCAGTACCACAAGAGAAGATGAGCCCCACCACAGCTGCTCATTTCAGACCCAGCGCAGCCACCCCTGGATCCGGCCCCTCTCTGTGAAATATCCGTACACGTCTGCGTGTGGAGGGGGACCCTCAGCTGGCCGGCGCACCCTCGGATACCCATTTTTTAGCACAAGAAAGACAAAACAAGGAGTGAGGAGTGTTAGATGATATAAATTTTACCCTTTGTAGCAGGACCCAGCAAACCAAGGAAAGTTTGCAGCGCTAGCAAATGGCAAATAACCCATTAGCTATGGATAGTTCAGCACGTCTCTACTTTTATTATAAGTTAGACTCGCTAAACCATTGACTTAACAGAGAATCATTATAAATCCCCATTTTGAATTTTTTTATTAGCAGTATTTATCACCTTCTCAAAATCAATCCTATATTTTTAAATTAAAACAAATGACTACTTGTACTGCAATCAATATTCGTACATTTCCCTTTTTTAAAAGGAGAAAAAATGGAATACAAAGAAATGTCCTTCTTTGGCTGCATCAATCCAATTTCAATATAATTCAATATTTAATAAATATAATCCTCCGTGTCTGTGCAGGGAAACATCATAAAAAATGCAAAAGGTTTCCTGGTCTCCAATAACTTGCATGAAACAAAGTGTTTCCTTATTCCTTCCATAAATACTGCAGTCTTACGCTACTGGGTTTTGCTTCCTGCGTATTAGAAAGAGTTTGCTCTGATTATGTATAAGAAAGGAGGTTTACATATTTCATGATTAAAAATCCAAAATGCTACCTACCATCTCCCCCGAAATTACCATCTTATCTCTTTGTATTTCTTTGGCTTGTTGTTTTTGAAAGGGCAAAAAAGAAAAACCTTATATAATACCTAATTTGTACATCTGTGGTTTCCCTCTGACTTGTGTAGGCACCATATGTTTTTAATTATCATAATAGCCTTAAAGAACCTGTTCAGTGGGAAACACATATGATCCTTTTATTACTGGTTTGTAATTTAAACAGTTTTAACAGAAAAGGTCTGGCTATAAGGGACTGAGAGGCACAAAGGTCTAAAAACCCTGTTATTGACCTCTGAAAGCATGAGTTCAGATCCCACCCACCGAGGTGGGACCCGGCTCTCCCGCCTCTGACAGAGGTAATCGGTCGCATGTGAAACGGCTCTTCGGGACCTTAAAAGACATAATCTCCAATCTCAAATGACTCGACGTTTCAGTCAGCGGCTGACACAATGAAACCGGGGTCTATAAACATTATCGCGCACCCGATCTGCACTTTCTTCTCCCTGGCAAAAGCTTGCGGAGCGATGATGCCGCAGGAGAAGCCCTGTGAACGCCAGAAGCTCAGAATTTCAGCAATTCTCATTAGTTGTTGCCCTTTCAAATTCCTGGTTTTGTCCTTTATGCAAATGCGAGACTGGTGAGCACGCCAGTCTCCCAGCCACGGAAACAGTCAGATATTCGGAGGTAGGAATTAAATTTAACAAGTTCAATTCACTCCTGATTCTGGACATCTAAACACATAATCAGTCTGATAATGTTATTAATTATCATTCAAGCGACAACCTTTGACACTGGCATGCTCCCACAACCTCCCTACTCCAATAACTCAAACAGAAAATCGTTGGCATGAAAACCCACAGTCTTATGAACAGAAATTGCAAATAAGCAGGCACTGAACATACAACTGGGAGTGAGCAAAATCCCCCTTTTCAGAGAGAAAGCAGAGGCTCACACAATAGCTCAGTCACTTCACCCAAAATGAAATTCTGCACAACTTCGTCCCAAAACAGATAATTTACACCCCAAACAAAGAGCTGTGGGGAGAAGAGGGTGGGGAAGGGAGCCTCGCTAAAATTACACTAAGGCTGGAAGTCATTACTGCTCCATCTCGGGAGATGGATGGTGTCCTCATTAGAACGAAGCTTTATTTAGACGGACGGACAGAAGCCTTATTAGAACATTAGGCTGAAAAGTTTAAACGTCACAAAATACAAAATTAAAATTTTGCAAATAAATGCTGACTTGGAGGCAAAAAAAATTAGAGCTCCCTGCACGGATCCCACTGGAGACGCTTAGGAAAAGTGAAATCACTCTGGAATTGCAATTTCCCATACCAGTCTAACCCTTCAAGGGGATTCCTGGAAAACTCCATTTCACAAACACCAGAGGAGATCCCTTTTCTCGGGCAGAGTGGTTTCCTCTCGTGATCTGATGCTATCGGCTTTGTGCCCAGCAGCACACTGAGCCCAGAGGGAAGGGAGGGCTCGGGAGTCACCCATTTCTGGGGGGAGCCCACCCAGAGGAGGACACGCTGATGTTGGAAACCAGTTTCCAGCTGCATGGACCCTGCTCCTGGAACCAGCGTGTGAGCAGTATCTCACATAAGGAGCCTCAAGAGGGAGAGGGATGTAGTGCCCCGGAGACTGCGAATGAGCCATTCCCTGCCCTTCCCTGTCTCTCTCCCCTTCCCCAGGCCCTCTGCTTTCTCCAGGGAAACTCAGGTATTTTGCAGTGATGGAAAGACAGCTTAATTATCTTGCATACAAAAAAAGACGGTCATTGTTTTCCATTTTACCTGAAAGCTAATGGATCTTGGGATACCAGACGTGGATGCTCAAAATCCCCTCTGGAGCCTTTCTGGTCATTTGTCGTCTCTTGGTTGCCTTTGGTGCACACTGGTCGCTGCTGAGGTAATGTGTGAGCTACTGCACACTAAAAGCAGATTTTTGAGAGAGGAAGTGCGTGCACACACCCATACACCCACCCCCACCCAGACACCCTCCACCCCCTCATCCTGCACCTTGCTCGCAGGTCCTGCTCCCAAAGCGCAGCGACCTGAGGAGGAGCTTCTCATCTCACAGGCTTCGGTGGCTGGGCTGGAAAAGGCAAGGCAGGTTTTGCTCCTGAGAGGCACAGCACTGCAGAGCTCTGCATGGCGCAGTCCTTGTCCTCTCATTCCAGGCGCATGGGAAAGACCTACGGCTGCTGCTGTCCCCTGTCCTTTGCTGAGACAGACCCAGGCAGCTGGTGGGATGGACGTGCCGATGGAGGCAGCCATCTCCACTGGCCTCACCAGAGCTCCCTACTCTTCCTGCACGCAGCGATTCTCACGTGGCACAGGGTCGCCCACCTGCATGTCTCCTTTGCCAGGGACTAGGCCTCCATATTGAACTTTCTACTCGGGCCAGAAGGGGTTGCTTATGGAAATAGAGTTTCTGCTGGGATTAAATAAATTTAAAAAAAATAATCTTGCGTTTGATCTTCTAAATAAATAAAGATTTTTCTCTTTGTTTTTTTTTTTTTTTGGGGGGGTTTCNGTATGAATCCAGTGAAAATCTTGTTTTCTCTTCCCAAAGCTTCACCCACAAAATCATCAGGATGAAGTTTTCTGATGAAACAGAAGTGCTCAGTGTTTAACGTGCAGCACAGGGAGGATGGCAGGGAACACCACGCGTTACAATCGCGCAAGCAGACGATGATCACTCAGCTGGCAAGCCCTGCTCTCGCACAGACGTGTTTGTGCACCTCTCACACCACCCTCTAAGCAACCAACTCTGCCAGCCAACAGCAAAGGCGGGAGCACTGACATACCCCATCGGAACGTATCTCCTTGCCTTTAGAAAGACACACAGGATCCATCCATGTGTTGAATTCATGTCCACCACCAAGTAAAGTCAGCCTAGGGACCCTTCATGCTATAGGTCTCAAGCAAAGTGCTTCCACCTCGTCCTCTCCTTCTCCCATACACGTACAAACACAGTTCTACCTTAAGAGAAATCCCAGTTCTGGGCCCGAGAAAACTTTCTTTTTCTATTTAAGGATCCTCCTTTCACGGTAAGGATCCTCCAAATTTCCAAAAAGTGGATAACAACAATACCACTGTGATCCCATCTGTACACAGCAATGGCACTGTAATGCATAGAGCATAAAACACCAAATTCCCACAGACAGCATCTGTCTTACTACAAACAATGGACCATTATCTTGTAAATAATTCTGATTAAGCTGCAGCATTTTCCCCAAACAAACAGTAGGGGAGCAGAGGGTGAGGATTTTTCTAGTGGGAGTGCCGGTTTTCTCCTTCCCCAGCACTGACACTCAGTTTTTTATTCAACTGATTGGCCCCCTCCCCTCCCCGCTCTGTCCCCCATGGCTTGGTTTTCATCTTCTGACCTTATCCAGCTGTCAATCATTTTGGCAACTAAAGAGGGAGCCGTCATGTTAATGGGATTCCCACCTCTATCCTTTGGGAAAGCTTTTCTGGTGTGGTGGGTTTTTTTTCTCTTTTTCACCCCAACGTACAGTGAATACACCCATAAACCCTCCCTTTATTAAGCAGTTCTTGTGTTAGGGGATGGAAAAATCAGCCGCACCGCTGGGTGCGTGTTGGTGCCGGTCAGAGTGTGGGGATGTCTGGTTGTGCCGGGGATGTGTCTTGAGGTGCCTGGCACCTGGGTGAACGTGGCCCAGGAGCAGGCTTTGCTGGGAAAAAAGCTGTTGCCCTCTTCAAGCTCTCAGCGGACAGAGCAGAGCCCTCAGCTGCCCGCAGCAGGGAGCGGGGCTGGGGGCTCGCCGGCCCCTGCCAGCCGGCTACCTGCACCCGCAGGAGCGTTCCTCTGCGCTCCAACCGGCAGGCTAAACCAGCAACAGGTTTACCAGAAAGATTTGAAAGGATTTAAAAGAAAACCAAGCGTGCAGACCGGGACAGGGTTAGCTGTGCAAAGGGATGAGTGAAACAAGACACAATCAGGGCTAACAACGTGGTCCTTTCTCCTAAGGTTCACAAATTGATGTATGTGGCAGCTGTGAACTAAGGAAGGCCTCCGAGAAATCCTGAATTTCATCTTTAACCTGTTCATTTCAATGCACAAACCTTTTCTTACATGTCTCTCTTGATAAATGTCACATCTCTAAATGGCTGAAGTGTTGGTTTTCCTTCCCTGTATCCTCTTAACTTGCCTTGTTATACACGTGAGTCGTTCAGGATGAAACGCGCTTCCTGGCTTGAATAAAAAAGAATCAATAAGTAAAGCAACAAGGACTAATCTAGGATGGTAACGTTCAAAAGCAGGCAAGAAAAATTTTAACTTACAAGTAGAGAACTGAAGTCACTGCCATTCAATTAAAAACCACACAACAGCCAGTTCAGCCACCAGATCGGCAAGCGTGAGCAGGAACGCCGGGACCTGCTGAGCGCTGCGGAGACCGAACACTGAGCATCACACTGACACTGGAAAGGAGGGGACAAACGGTGGCAGACACTGTGGCAGGTCCTCGGTCCTGACAAGGGCCTGCTCGCGCGGGCACAGGACAGGAGGACGCGCAGGCTGGCGGCGGGCGAGGGGCCGAGCAACCCACCAGACGCCATGCTGAGCCATCGCCTGCCTCGGGCCCCCGGCATCGGCTCAACCCAGCTGGCACTCCAAAGAGCCCTGAGGTCAAAATTCACGGATTTGGTGGAAAGACAGTATGGGCAAACTATGGCAAAGCTCCTGCAGGTGCAGAAATCCGCAGGCGCCGGCCGCCTGGCGCAGGCGGGGGCTGCGGCTGAAGGCAGGTTTCAGCACGGAGTCGGCTGCACCGTGGTGCTCAGGAGGGCAGGCTCACCAGCCCAGCGGGGATACAGAAGGGATAGACACACTCAACACGTATTTTCAACGTGCGTTTATTTTCATCAATAAATTTTTATAGCTTACTGTAGTTGTATCAGAGGAGGCATTTATAGACTGAGGACTTATATAATGTTCTTCATCTTCAAAGTGCTTTACAAACATTAATTAATTCATTTATCCTCACAGCACTCCTGCCAGGGAGATAAGTACTATTATTTTCCATTTCACAATGGAGAACCCAAAGTGGGAAACATATTTTTTTTCTGTGGTCAGCAAGTGAATGGCAGGTAGACCTGTCGGAGAAGCGAGGGCTGCCAGCTTCTGAACATGAGACCCCCTCCCCAAATCCTATTGAAAAGCCTCGTGTTCTGCCAGACTCATGGCACATATAGGGATACGCCTTGGGTTTTTCCTTCAGTAAGAGATAATTAAGGAACAATTCCCTCTCTGATCCCCAGCATGGCATGCTATTTTCTACCCCACTGTTGCTCTGCGAGCTGAACAATGGCTGTTCTATGCAGGGAACGGCGCTACAGACGCCCCGGATCAGAGGAGATCGGCTTAAAGAAACTTGCTGGCCCGCGTCTCGCTCTGCGGACAATGGGGCGGGCGAGGCAGCTTGGGTGCAAATGCCCAACGCGGGGGTGGCGTCAGGAACACCTGCTTGGAAATGGCAATGCTCCGGGCAGGGGCGTCTGTGGGCTGAAGTCGCTCACATCCCGCATACCTATCCAGAAATTTCATGTGGTACAAAAACTGTTGTGGTTTGTGGTGTTTGGTCTCAGTCCTCAGTGTATTCCTTTTACAGTCGTGCAGGAGCAATGCACAGCGCTCCTAGCTCACCTCTGTGGTGCTGCTGCGAATAAACCTCTTTCCTGTCCGCTCCTTGCCAGCAAACGTGCGGCTGCTTCCAATGGCAGTAACGGTTACTGTGAACTTGAAAGGCTCACTTTCAACGCATCTCAAAAAAATAAAATTCTGACCGGGTCTTCCAAGGGAGTGTTCAGTTCAGAGAACTTAATATTGGGGATGATAAAGTGGGAAAAAAAATCCTAACTTTATAGTTTCTGAGAAAGATGCGTTTCACATGTTATAATCCTCCTTAGCGAAGACCTTACCCACCCTGGGTCTTTTCCCCTCTAGTTCATGTTTTGACAATAATAAAAATGCACAAACGCCCGAACCTTCTAAGTAATTTCCTAGCTCAGAAAAGATACATCTATTAGCAAAATAAACTGCCAAGTTATGCCATGGCATATTGCAGAAGACACGACCACATCCTACTGGGGAAAGGCCCGTACCTAGCCATTGCTTTGGAACAACCAGAACAATTGTTTAGTGAGAGATGTTTTTTGCATATGACTCATCAACCCTTGAAAACAGGATTTCTTATATAATGCAAGTGCTGACACAGCCTTCACTTGAGTGGTGTGACTGCAGCTGTATAATTACATCTTTAGATTTGATGTTATGGACCTTAGGTTACGCCATTCAGACAAATGCTCCATTGTATTACAGAGATATTTTTTCCTTAGTCATATTGCCCACAGGACAATAAGGACTATATTCACAGCTCACTGCATAGAAGTTTAGGCATGTAACAGCCAGCGGTATTACACAAGATGAGATTATACCCTATGGGGGTTAAATGGATTCATAATTGCCACTTTTTCTTGTCTTTTTTTTTTTTCTTTGCTCTTAGATGATACTTTTTTGGAAGTGCTCTCCAAATAAAAGGAAGAACAATCTCACACTGAGTCTGGATAAATGTTACAGTTTTCTCACAAATGCTGTATTATTTCTAGCCCTTCCAAAATAATATAATTGTCCTACTGCTGAACTACAGATTTTTCTCAGTATGACACAGAACACTAAAATGTCAGGTCCTGACTCATGGTGTTTTGGTGGAATAAATAAAAAGTACCAATATGCTATTTAAAACTGACAGCATTAATGAAGATGTGACACCGGGAGCCCTAGCCATGTCTTCCTTTAGCTTCCATTGCGTACTCGGCGGTGCACCCACCAACAGGCCACCTCCTATGGGTCCCATCCTGGAGATACTTACCATAGACCTGAGCGATACTACTGGGACTGCTGCGACTGGTTGCTCATTTTCCTATGCGTGCTCTATCTCGGGTGAATCGTACGCGGGTCTGAGAAGGGAGGCTAGTCTCAGGACGCTTATCGCACGTTCTTCCCATGGGAAACAAAAAGGAGAGTTCAGTGCTACCTGCAGTACTGAAAACCGTGACTTAATGTAAGGCGAGGCAAGATGAACCAAGAAAGATCACTCACGGGCTGTGCGCTCCTGGTGCTTCTCCACTGGGATAGACATTGTATACCCCTTACTCACTCACTAAGGCTGCATTTCCAGCTGCGGGACTGGACCCAAGCACGTAACTCACCCTGGCCAAGCACCCAGGCACTAATACTTACACACTTTTTCCATCCCACATTACTCATTTTTAACCCAGTGGCCTCCACAAAAGTTTCCAGCGGATTGTAACAGTGACAGAGGAGAAACAGGTCCCGCATTCCCAAGATATTTTCTATGACAGAGGAAACAAGACTAGTGCCCCCCCCCATATACCTGCCTAACCATACAAGGTATGGCTCTAACGGCAAACCACTCCTCCCTTAGAAGACTCAATTTTTAATAAATATCCTTTACGAGGCCAACAAGCAGCTTTGCAGAGTTTGCCTCTCAAAGCGTCAAACGACTGTGGATTGCATGAGTGGTCTTTGGTCTACCAAAAGGTACAACAGTTTCTCAGAGAGTTTTCTTGAATGAATTAACAAAATGACTCAAAACTGCACTAATGGTTAACAGCTTTTTTTTATTAGCAACACTGAGATAAGTTATTGAAGCATTTTAGTATGTTTTACATTCCATTCAGAAGTGACCTAACTTGTAACTCCATATACATTTAAAGATATAGTTTGACACTTATTCAGAAAGCAACAATTATTAAAACTTACATACCTTCATTACCAGGAAACCTTAATATATTTTCTAATTACTTCCAACAATACTCTATTCCAAAGCACATGATAACCCACTAGAAGTTTACACATTTCACTTCAATCACAGGTTTTAAATTGTGGTTGTCAGAGTGCTGTTCATTGAATTTTACTGTCTTTCTTGGTTAATATTGGAAAACCTGGCACAATATATTAAGCTAGAAATATTGCTTAAAGAATATGAAAAGAGATAACTACAGTATTTTTTCCTGCTAAAGCATTACAAAATACAGGACCATTAAAAACTCAAATAGAAATGACAATAAATAACCTTAAAAATGTTAAGAGAATTTTCACTCGTACTAAAGTCCATTCCCTAAGCTTGCCAAACACATAAATAACAGAACATATTCAGGACCTCTATTTTTGTACTATTATGATGGTTTGTTATATATTGTGGATGTATTGTGTATACATATATTAATGCTTACACTTAAGTTATATATCTTTTTCTTTGCTGAAACAATTAATAAGCCTCAGGTAATTATTTATCCCTGGTACTACAGGTATCTAGATAGGTGGGAGCAAACCTCAGAATCTCCAGATACGCTATACTGTGCATAACAAGATCATCTCCGCATGAAGATATCCTAAGTTCCTTAGATTACAAAGATGAATTTGGTTATTTATTTCTGAAAGCCTGTAACATAAAATTGTAACTGCTGTCAAATTAATTGTTTAAAATTGGCCTCGTAATAGGTATTAATCGTACGCTTAGTTTTGACTTACAAGGATGTCTAAATTGTTCGTGTTTATGAGTAGTTATAGGAAATACTATACCTCAGACACAAGAGTATATATTCCTGGACCAAAACACAAACCAGAGCATTGTCTCACTTTGGAAAGACCTGGAAACATCTCTGCGCCTCTGCCTAATCCTAATATATAATTTAAATTTGACCTGGATATGAGAAAAACGGTAAGAATATATTGTTTGGGAGATGAAACTTAGAGTAAAATCATACAGCTCTAAGCTTACATCATTATTTTGTCTCTGCAAAGAGAAGAAAAGCCTTTCTGTGCTAGGGATTTGCCTTGGTGCGGCTGGCCACTGATGTCTGAAATCAAGGCACATACCAAGGCCTCCTTTTGCAAACACAATCCCCCTTTCAGATCTGGTGCTAGGAGGGACTGAATGCCTCCAGTTTCACTGGGAATAGAAGGTACTCAGCACTTAGCCGGATCAGATATTTCAGGGGTTAATTTCCAGAAACACAACTGGAATGGGAACGTTACACTGGAACATGAAAAATGGTAAGAAATAAAAGTTTTCAACAGTAAACAAAAGGGTGATACCCAACTTATCACCTGACCGATTTCGGATACAAGAAAATACAATCAAATTAAATTACATGAATATAGCGATGAAATTTGAAGTCAAATAAACACAGGACCTGATTCTGCAATCCTTAGTCATGTAAGTAGTCCCGCTCATGGAGAATGAGGGATGCAAGACTGGGTCCTTAGCTTCTGCTTAGGAAGTCAATGTTGATTCAGACAGTATCTTTTCTAGCCAAAAATATGCAGCAAAAGGAAAGTAACATAAACAAGGCTAAATGTCAACAGTGTTTGCAGACTTACAGACACCATCCATTTGTTTGTACTGAAATGACTAGCGAACCATTTGGCAAATACAATGCTGTTCACAGACCGGCCCTTGTATCCAGCAACACAAACTTCACTGGATCACTGGCATTCCCAGTTAATTAGACAAAGGAAGCAAGCCATATGAGTTTGGTTTGATATTGCCGTGCAAATGGCACTGCGACATCCAGAAGCGCGGCTGAAACCCAGGCGGGGCCGAGGTGCTGCTCTCCCATTCAGCAGTACAGTCCGTACACTAAAAGCAGGCCTTGGACCTCCTAACTGAAACTAAAGACACCTCTTCAAAGTCACCGTAATGGGGTAAAGAAAACTCTGCAGTAAAACTTCCATATCATTTCATTCGTCCTTGAAGGAAAAGAATATTCTGGTTAATCCTTCAACTGCAGACCAGGACAAAACGCCGAGTTCCTTAAGTGCATGACAAGATCCTTTAAACGGGCAGCAGTACTGCAATTTGCTGCAGTAGGATGACCTTCCACTGCCTCGTAGCTGTCCTACAGCTTGGATATATCTTTAATACGGATTTTATAATTTCAAAGGGCTGCAGTGAGGATTCAAGTGAAGCCACCACAAACAATTAAAATTCTTTTTCTGTATTTTACATGTTGGTGGTAGTTCTGAAGGGGTTAGCATTGTGATCTTTTCGGTTTTGACACCTGTGGCAATAAGCAATTTACAACAACTAAATTCACTATTTAAACATTGGGGTAGCGCACTATAATTATGTGACAATAAAGCTGTAATAATCTGCCACAATCGATCTTCCCCTTGCCCAGCCCTCTTGTCTGTGCTGCAGTTCCACGTTTGGAAGGTATTTCAGAAAGTTACAATGCTGAACGTTTTAATAATTCTGTGCAATGCCAAATGCCTTCCGCTCCAAAGGAAACGGAAAGTGCTCAGCCCTTTGCAGGATCAGAACTCCAAAGCTGGTACCACACATCAGAAGGGCCCTGCCCTGTTTTCGTACAGTGAAAGAAGTGATAATGGGGTGGAGCCTACGCAGAAGAAAACAGCACTAATTGCAGAGAAAGCAAGCATGAATGGAGGCAAATTAGATTTAAAGAGGCAACATGGAACTAATACTTTTGGACACCATTAAGTGTGGGTTCAATAGCACTAACCCATTAAGCAACCAGCTAACACCCAGGACTGTCTCTGGCCAATGGTTCTGTAGCCCACCAGTGCCTCTCTGAAAGCCTAAGTACTTCCTGAGCAGAAAATGCAAATAGGGAAATGTTACCATCTTAGACACAAAGCAGAAAAACTTAAAGGGGAGGAGAGAGAGAAAGGGAAGGGTCTTGTCAGATGCTGTGCAAATCACGTGTAAATTAATGACCTGGAACAGGAGGTAGAACATTATTGTGATCCAACTGCATGTATATGGGAAGACAAGCAGAAAAAGAGAAGAGCGTAAATGGAAAGGAAAACAGATCTTCCAAAACTGAAATACAAAGTAGGTCTAGAAACTCTGAGCATAACTTCTCAAATAAGCAAGGGCTGTGAAAGCAGGGCACATGGATGCTCAAGACAGCTACCAAGCCATGGAGCCATTGCCCTGGGCTTCCCCCTCCACGCTGGGCTACTGGCTGCCAAGCAGTAAGGAAAGGCATGTCTTCTTCTTAGAAACTGCGTGGTAGCAAAGATTAACAAGATCGCTCCAAGGTATAATGGCTTGAGACTCCAAAACCAAGTATAGGTCAGGAGTAACTCTAAATTCATCAATAGTATTTTTTTCTTTCTCTTATTTCCTATTCTGCTATATTCGTAAAGAAGAAATATTACAAAAAATTGTGATTTTTCTCAGCAGCATTTTGACATGGAAGTTTCTGTATTATGCAGTATTTGTGGGTCTTTCCTAATTGAGTCTTTCATCCCTACTGCCTGAAGCATGATGGAAACAAAAATGAATTATGTGTACATCATCAATCTCTCTCATTCTACACATAGGGAAACTGAGGACTGCTTCCCCACGTGCGGTGACTTTCCAAAACAACAATGTGAGTTGGTGGCATCCTTCTCTAGAAATTAAATTCTCTTTGTGCCAAGATTTGTTCTTAAAAACTGACCCATTATCTTAAGGTAAAATCTGCCAACTAAAAATGATCCACATGGATCACTGAAAATCCCAGCTTGTTTTTATGCAGCCAGAAATTTAACTCAATTAGCGTGGCCAATCAAAGATGCAATCTCAGCTAACTGAAGCCGAGATATTTTATTTCAATTTTATTTCCACTGTATTCTGACTGCAGAAAGAGCACCACGCCTTGCTGTCTTGATTGTGCAAGGACTGTATCAAGTGTATCAGTGTTCTGCCTTGAGATGTCAACAACCCACACATCATTGGCTGTAAAAAGAAAGGCAAATGCACAGAGGGTCCCAAAATACAAAGGAACACAAGAGTCATGCCCTGGAATTGGGTGCTGGAGGTGGGTCTCAAGTTTTCTAATCTCTCAGGCAGTAGGAGAGACAAAGGGAACCAGGACTAAGGTCATGGGCTTTGTGCAAGAGGGAAGGAAGGCTAAGAAACGAATAGGGTGCTCCTGATGGCTAATCTGTAAGCACAGAAACATCAGGTAAGATTCCCCACATTAGCATGCACAGATGGAGTGTGATTTCACCGTATAAAATGTCACTGAGAAAATGAAAACTCCCCCAAAACACTACTTTCAAGTGGGCGGTGTCCAAGCCAACCAAATAAAAAAAGAACTACTGACACGGGGCTTGTTCATACTTATCCACTTTTGCTGTGAGATATCGAGAAAAATGAAATAACATATTTAAATAGTCAACCTTAATACTTATATTCTGCAAACACTCAATAGAATGTCAGTAAAGAATTTTAAAAAGCTATTTTTGGAGGGGGGAGAAAGGAGGACTCACACTGCATTTTCCATTAAAAAATAGCTTAAAAAGTAGAACAGACAAGCTTCTGTTGGTTTTTTTTTTCCTTCATACTTCAAGTCAAATCCATTATCACTGGGCAGAGCTTGTGAAAGGGATATGGTCTTTAAAATCATATAAACTCAAGCCATTACAAAATGTCTGTTGAATTGATTGGAAGATGAAACAAAAAACTAATGGAAGTAATATGACCTCATTTCAATAATAATGTTAGAAGGGTTTTTTTTGTTGTTGTTTTAAAAATCTTACGTCTGGGAAGAAGTATAAAGATACTTTGTACAAAGCAACGGATCTTAGTTTTCCAATTTTTTTACTTGTTTGTTTAGTCATTTGTCTGCTGGGTTTTTTTTAACTGATTGATTTTACTCCAGAAATAGAGAGAAAAAGAATCCAAGTAGGATTTTACCAGCTGCAAATTAAATCAACTATCAACTATTTTCAAACTATCACTAATGTAACTGCTGATTTTGAAGAATTTGGAAATAGTTCCAACTCTCTGAATTGGTTCTTAGTGCTTTGAGACACAGAAGTTTACAAGCAAGGCCACACGGATACTTGGGCTCATGAGTCAGTTTAAGTAATGACAGTATTGTGAAGCCAAAATGCTCTAAGAATACAAGCGAGAGAAACTTTGTGATGAGAAATCACACCTTTTTATCAGACCAACTAATAAACTTGGAAAAAAAGAGAGGGGCCTGAAGAAGGGGTTATGGCTTTAAGCACATATCCTGTCCTAGTAAAGTCAAACAAAGCTCCCACTAACCTTAAGTTAACCAGAGTAACCATGCTTAAGTGTTTGCAGATTTCGGCTTTCATTTTAAATTGCCAGGCTTTAATAACTGTTGATCACATTTTCTTTTCTTTTTTTAACTTGAATACATTTTATTATGCATGTTCAGCTCTGACAATGAGTTTCTGATTATTTTGAAGGTTAAGTGAAACGAGCATTACTGAAATTTTTGTGCCCTTTGCTGAATCTGCTTTTTAAAGTGATACTGTTTTTCAAAGGATTTACACTCTAAAATCTCTTTCAAACAAGAACTATGCCAACAAAAATAGGAGATAAAATGAAAAAATCCTCATTCTCATTTGTTCAAAATAGATTTAACTTTCAAATTTGTCAAATATGATGTGTGTGATATGAGGAAGTAAAACTGCAGTTTTGTATATCAGCGACTAGTAAGGGTAAAATGTTCTTTTGTTTCTCTGGTGTGTTGTTGTTTTTTTTAATTACCTGGAGGCATATTCTTAATTAGGCAAATCACAATTTGTACAACCACTAGTTAGAATAGTGAAAATGGTCACGGGAAACTACCGTATGGGTGCCATTGAAACAAACAAACAAACAAACAATTAAAAAAAGGGGAGGGAAAGAAAAGAAATAAAAAAGGCTCTTAACCACAGGTAGACGCATTCCATGCACTTGGCCTTTGATGGCATTGATATTGTGGTAATTGAACACACCCCAATTTAAAGAAAGGAAAAAAAAAAGATATAGAAAGCAAGGTTTGCTTGGCAAAGCATCCAGTGTTTTTCTTGGGTTCTTACTTATATCAAAATACTGAAAAGTTTGCAAGTTACCATGTAAATTTTTTAAAACTTTTTCCTCCTTTGGGTATGCTAAAGCAGTATCCCCTTCAGATGCCACTAGCACAGATAGTCTATATTGCTGCTACTCTAGTTTAAAAAGCAAGTTCTTTCTAAAGTCCTGTGTAAGTATATGCATGCAGCACTGCTGATTTCAATGGAGTAGACCACATATACGACTAGAATTTGGCCCACAGGGTTTAACATTTTAAAAAATGTATTACTAACAAACATGACTAAGTATATTTAAAGAGCAGCTTCATGATTCTGCACAAGTGTTTTCTGAAATGGTCTAAAAGAAGGTCTAAAACTTACCACACAAGTCAGGTCTCTTGATACATCCACTAGTTGCTGTGCTACTTGCAAGTCCATTAAAGGCTGCTAAGCCATCAGAGCTGTAAGCTCTTAGGACTGACAACATGTTCATCTGCTTCTCCAGGACCTGTGGACCCTGAACTTGTTCGGGTTTCATCACTCCTTGTGCAGTTTCATGGGAGGAGAGAAGATTCTGACTGTGCCACTGCTTTTCTGATGCTTGCGGCAGTGGTGATACGAGCCCTTGTGTTGGTTGTGAGGTGACTGCACTTTGTATATTGTCGCCTCCTTCACTGCTTTCTTTATTTAGGGCAGACAACTGCTTATTCATAATGTCTGGTTCTGTGTCAATGTCCTCATCTTCAATGTTTTCTTCCTTGGAAGATTCCATATCCTCAGATGAAGCTATGTCAGAAAGGTCATCAGTAGCACTTTTATTTACAGAGTCAGAGAGCAGAATATTTGGGTCATCTTCAGATTGTGTTTTTATTTCGGATTCATTACTGGTGCAAGAATTTTGTGTTCCCGTGCCAATAACACCAGGATAAACACCAAACTGCTTATAGAAGTCTGTTGTAAAATTACAAAAAGTGGATTCCATGTGGCTGGGCCAGGCAGTGCTCTTTTGCTCTCCCAGGGTCTCTTTATTTTGTCCTTGGGTCATTTTCTCAGAAGCTGAGTCCAGCTGGCTCAACATGTTTGAAACTACTGCCTCCTTGCTGGACTGCACAGAGGAGGGGAGCAAGCTCACTTTATTAACCGAGGCTGAAGCTTCTCTAGATTGGTCTTTGTTGTTCCCTACCATGTTGTCTTTACGTTTAGCCTTGCCCAAGTGATTGGCCTGGAGGTGCAGAGCCATTAGTTCCATAGATGAAGTTGTAAAGGAACAAAATAAGCAGCCGTGCCAAGCAATATTGTCTTGCACAGTAACAGATGAACCTGGGAGGGAGGCTGCATCTGGCCTTACGGACAAGTCGAGAGGTTCGTATTGCGACTTTTCTGGTTTTCGCTGTGAGGACTTGCTATTTATCTTTTCCTCGCCACTATCTGAGCCCAGAGCTTTTGCTGAAAGTGGATCTGAGAGAGCTTTGTCCTTCATTTCTTTTTCTTTCTTCAAAGAACTTAGGACAAAGCTGTCCATGAAAGCTTGCAAAGACCCTTGAAAGTTCACACCGTTCCCAACCATGTTCTGGTAAGCACGGCCAAGTTCAGAAAAGTGTGTTCCTTTGGAAGATATGTCTGAACCCTTCATATTTTCTGAAGATACTTCAGATGACATGCCAGCTGCTTGTCCTTGCTGATCTCCAGAAGACAGCATTCCTGACGTCCACTGCTGCGAGACCATGCCACTTCGGAAATCAATACCAGGAAGCCCCTTGAAGGCTCCTCTCAATATATCTGGTCTAATAAACACAGAATTTTTACTTGATGTCTCATCTTTGTGTTCTTGACTTGCAGACTGGCCAGAGAGTGGTCCTGCTCCGTTCTGTCGCTCCCGATGGTGCCGTTCCAAGTGGTATTTGAGGGATGCAGACTGAGTACCAGCATAATCACAATGAGGACACTTGTAAGGCTTCTCACCTATAGGTATGGATAAAGAGAAAAAGAAAGAAAGAAAGTTAACTGTACTTTGCTGTACGGATGAGTGAAGAAAAAAAAAATCAACATTAGCTGCTTGAAAACAAGAAGATCTTAGAGCTAATAATTCATTTTTAAAAAAGAAATGCCTTTAATTGAAGACTAATTCATAAACGGAATATTTCTAAAATGGGTTTCCAGAATGTGGGGCTATTCAGGAATGACATGGTATCTACACACAATTAGCCATCTTTTTCTTAATCTAACATGTAGAAAACTGTTGTAGAATTAAAAGCTATGATTATGAAAATGAAGCATAACAATTTCAACCACAGTAATCATTAAAAGTACAAGTTTAAAAAAAGAGAGACAAAGAACGTAACAAATGGATGGTTGCAATATTTTGTGTATACAATTGCTCTAAAATTTGTTTAAATTATACACATGGAAACCATTTTTAAACCTAAAAATTTTATGGCACTGTTACGCAAGACTGAAATGAATGATTTAAGTCTCGCTCTGCAGTAAATCATGGATATAATTAGCAAATGGCATACTGCACAAGTAATTTATCATTATTTGGAGGGCACCATTCCAGAAGGATTCAAAGATCTGCAGACCTACTGCATTGTTTCTAAATAAAGAACTATAAATACAGATTCTATAAAATATTAATATCATTACACTACATTAGGATTGCAGCACGTAAGAACATATAGTTAAAATAAAAAGTAGTCAATAAAAGAAAAAAGAAATCGAGTCATAAAAAAGTACAAAATATATTTAGTTTCTGTATTTGAAATTAGCATTATCTACCATTTTTTGCAGTCCTTTAAATTTGTACTAATGGCATTTCTCATGCTCAAGCACTAAAACATGTAATTTACCTACCTTAAGCGCTTTTCTAGGATTAGCTCGAATAGAGTTTTAAACATATAAGATGATTTTCATGAATTAAATATATAAGTTAATCCCACACTAAACTTTTATTGTTCTCTCTATACTTTAAAAGAGGTAGAAGATATTACACATATAATAAATATTCACATAACATCAAAAAGAATGTACATCTAAGCAAATGTACATCTAAATTTTTGCAGAGCACTTGTTAGCAATGCAGAGTTCTCTTTAGAGGAAGAAGTATGGAAATCCTCACTAAAAGTGACAGGAATCTAAAAGACTTGCGAGTTGTCAATATTGGTAATTATTTCTATGAGGGAGCTCAGCAAGAAAAAGAAACTGTTTTCTCTACGTAGCTTTTTTTCCTAAGTGACCCAAAAGACAAAGGCAAGCCTTCTCGAAATGGTATAACGGAAATATTTGTTTTAAAAACTTCCTCCACAGTAAAAATGCTAGATAATATTACGTAGTTCACCAAACCAGCTGGAAAGTTACCCGTTTTCAAAGAACCTCAAAATCTGCCTAAAACAAAATTGAAAGGCTTTCAAACTTTTGTTCTTTAAGCTACAGGGTCAACTGAAGGGCTGGTAAATACTTGGGACGCTGCTCCTCTCGCTGATCGCAGGAATTTACTAATGAGGTGCAACACCAGAACACTCCAATGACCATACAGCCCCGCGCGAGCAGCTTACTGCCCAGGAACGGTAGCTGGATACGTGCTGAAATTCAGACGGGGCTAAAGTAAATTACAAGCGGTGGAAAATCTAAATCCATAATGTAATCCCAAAGCTAAACGGTGAGACACGAGAGCTTTACATCAACCACATGAATCGACCTTTTTAGAGGAGAAAAACGCAGCACCTCAAACAAGAGGTGTTCAGCAGAGGAAGAGGCAGTAATTAGCATGGTTCATGCTTTAGGCCTGGGTCCACACAGCTTAACAGAAGAAATCAGATTTAAACATTTCCGTGCAACTTCTGAGTCTTCCACAATCACCTAATTAAGTTCTGGCGCTGCACCAACAAGAAGCAGGGGCTGCGTTTCAGTGGGAGTTGTGCAAAAGCAAACAGTTCCTACTGACGTGCAAGAGTCGCTGAACTGAGACGGATCACGTCTGTCCGGGCTTCCCTGGGCTCAGGTGGGAGTCTGAGCACAAACCCACACCCATCGCAGGCGTTTCAGGGTAGGGACGAGGGGACAGAAGACACTGGCTGGCTCTTTGTTTGCGTTTCTGCAGGGCTCTTTGGCAGTGTGCAAACTCTGACAGCTGCGCTGCCAGTCAGAACGTGGACAAATATTAATGCTAGTTTTACAGCATGTACATACTGCAATATTTCTGAGTTGTTTTCTGTTATTCCGATGTTTGTCCCACCAGTTACTATCACCAGTCACTATCACCAGTCACTACTGACCTCTGGCACAACTTACGTACTTCAAGTGTTGCCTAAGAAGCAACCAGACTGGTGAAAAACAAGTACCAGACTTTATAAGGTTAAATGCTCTCACTTTTGAGTTTTCACTCCTCTTAATTGAAAAGCTCTTCCTCAGCATCCCCCATGCCTTTACGGAAATCTTTAACACAATTATATTGAGCACTTCCTTTTATTCTAATGATAGTTCAGTGTGTGTTTGCATTGCACATCAAGTGACACCATTAAAAAGCGTGTCCCAGCACTGCAGGCGCTGTGTCAGCCGTTGGGTAACTGCTTCTGCTGGGAGGAGAAGTTTGCTGTATAGGCTGCACTGATGGTGCTGAAAACATGCAGGAGGTGTTCCAAGCAACGTGTATATGTAGAAATGGGTGTGAATTAAAATATGCAAACTAGAGGAAATACTAGTAATATTTTGTACTTCTAAAGTAAATTCAGTCTAAAGCACTGGGCACAGCAACATACTCTTATTCTGAATTGCTAAGCCTTGAAGTCATTACATTTTCCATTCGAAGGCCTCTCTGCTGAGCGAGCTTCCTTTCAGCAGAGGAGGTCTGGACACAGCTCGCCACCAACGCCATAAGCGTTGGACTGAAAGGAGACACTGACTGAGACAGTGTGAGAAAAAGTTCACATCTCTCCTAGCGTTGGTACACTGCCTCTGTGGTGCTCCCACCTCTTGCACGGCTAGAAATGAGATCTAAAGCTGAAGGTCTGCAATTGGACTCAACACGTAGCAACACACTGTGCCACCGTTACAACCAGGCCTGGCCAAATAACATTGTTCAAAGGGAACTATTCAAAACCTCTCTCTTCTCTTTTAGATCCAAATACTGGCAGCGATTTCGTTACTTCAAAGCAATCTTAACTGCTGCTATTTCGAGGGCAGGAATTGGGAGAAGGGAGTAGGATGGAGTAAATCATCTTTGAATCTTTTAAATTTAGTGTGTCAGTATTTCCTAAATCCGGTAATTGTGCAGGTATTTAGATGCTATTTTACCCATTCAAATTAACAACCAGCTATGCCCTGTGTAGGTCCTGTATAAATGACAAAAGAGTTACAAGCTGCTGTAGGAAAAAGCCCAACCTAACCTACACCAAACTAGCCAAAACCCAAGCCAGTTTCAATGGAAACCCAAAGGACTCCCAATTTCCAGGATTCTTATCAGCAACTGCAATAGTTTACGTCCAGAGAACACTACAGGGGACAAGAGAGGTAGGCTACGATTCTTGTTAGAAGACAACCTGTTTTCATCTCATACTTTGAGGAAAGGTTTCAGAGAATTCACCCGACTGTAATGACTACCCCGGTAATATTGCCAAGAGCAGTGTCTGGATGAGTTATTTCACACTTAATATCAGTTCACATAAATTAACGTTGCCATGTAGGAGTGAGGGAACACGACTTTTTCAAAATAATTTTCTGCATTTCATATCCAACAGCCATTTTTCACGGTTCACAAAAGCAATGACCATCCTGATCTTGTTAATTCTCTGGCCCTGTTTGCATCCCTGCAAACCTTTTCACAATGGAGTAGAAAGAGAGAATATCCCAGTGTGTACAAACCAAAACAAAAATCTTATAGAGAATAACTTATCTGGGCAACATAATCACAGTTCTGATCTATCTACCAGTCTGGTTTACAAGACCCAAGACATCTCACAAGAACTATTTTATATTGGGATACAGTAACACAATAAAAATTCAATGCTGCTTGTAAAATCTGCACAAAAGCTTGGTAGATAAGTGGAAACAAGACATATTGCCCAGTAGAAACAGGTCTATCTCTATAGTAGGTTGTATAAACAATGCGGATGTATAACCTGTGCAAGCTATCACCAGTTCTGCTCAGAATGCAATCTGATCGTACTAGTCCTAGGAATTATCTGCTATGGGCCGTGCAAGGAGACCACAGCCAGATTATAAATAGATTTACAGATTTTTAAGGCCAGAAGGGACAATTATGATCATCTAGTCTGATCTGCTGCACAACGCAGGACACAGACCCTCACATGATAATTCCTGCATCAAATTTTAACTACAACTTGGAACAAAACTTACTTGTTTTAGTTTAAACATATTCTGTTTCAACCACAGCAATGAGGAAGAATCCAACATGCCCCTAGGCAAACTACTTGACTGGTTAAGTATTTTCACTACTCAAAACGCATGCCTTATTTCTAGCTTGAATTTGTCTGGAGTCTGCTTCCTACTACTGAATATTGCTACATTGTTCCCTGCTAGATTAAACAGATTTTTTGATAAAAAAATCTATTGCCTAAGGAAGGTACTTGTAGATGGCAAAACCAGTCACCTCTTCACCTTCTCTCACTCTTGAGTGGAACACCCTTCCTAATTTTTCAATGTCCTTTTAAGTTATGGGCACTCACTAAAGCTTTGATGAAATTTCAACTTGATATTAATCTTATACCGTCCAAGACTGCGTTTACATCCATAGCTATAAGCAATCAACTAACAGCTCATATTCTCTTGCTTCTCTACCATAATCCTAGGCCCAGTCATCAACGCCTCTAGTATTTGTTCCTTTACATTTTGCTGATTTAAAATTCATATTGTTGAAAAGAGCCCACTTGACTCAGTGACTAATCAGTGCCTCCCCATGATTTTTAGCATCTTACCATTTTTGTGCCATTGGTAAATTTTATCAACAGTGATTTTATATGCTCTTCCAAATAATGATGAAATACCAAATAGATGGAGCTGAAAGCAGTGCTGTGGCACCGTCAGTTTATCTGTCACTTCATCTCTGTATACTGTTTTTTTTTGGCGGAGGGGCGATTGTCGCGCAGAACAAGCTACTCTCACAGCCTTGAGAGAAAGCGAGAAACTTGATAAAACTTTCTTCCATAACATAAAATTGAATTAACTATGCTACCAATTCTTAATTAGTTAACGAATTCATTCTGTAATTTCACCCAAAACTTATATCAGGGTTGTCCATTTATAATTTCAAGCTCTTTATATTCTTTCTTTTTGGAAATATTAGAATAGCCAGAGCTTTTTACTACTACGAGTGCTCTGGAACTTGCTCCGTGTTCCAAGACTTGGTTTTTTAAATGAACTTTAATGATTTGGAGAGCTCTCCAGTCAAGGTTTTTAAGACTTTATCTATAAGTTATCCAGTCTCGTTCACTCTAAAAAATATTAAAATGTAGTGGGCTACAGCATAAGAGCTTCATTACTTAATGGCAGAACTGTATCACTGGAAAATACTTATCAAAACCATCATGCTTCTTTCTGACAACAGAGTATTTAGTCTTCGCTGTCATGAACTTTATCCATTCTAGTCCAGAATTCTACAGAATTCTAGTATTCAGAATTCTAGTCTACAGAATTCTACCCTGTTCTCCATAACCCTAATAGCCACATACATGTTTTTACTATTACTTTGTTTCCTTTATCAAATCTTCTTAAATATCTATTTGTACTTAGTGCTGTGGGCTTCTTCATGCATTTTTCATACTTAACAGGCAGACTCTTAAAAATCTGCCCTGCCCCTTTACTCCCCTTCCCCACTGAGTGCCCCCTCTCCTTGAGCAAGGTTCCTTAAGGCGTTGTTTGTGGTGAGTGCCCTCTGCTCCCGGGAGCGCCGCTCCCCAGGACAGCGCGGGCTGCGCAGCAGAACGAGAACCCCAACACCTAATGCTCCGGCAGCCAGTAGCGGGGTTTTGACAGTTGCTCAGGGACAACGTGAGCTGCAATTTGATCCTATACACTTCTAAACAAGCTATAGGTTTCTTCCATGCAAAGCAAATGAAATCAAACATCTTATAATTCCAGAGAATACTGCTTAATGAAAACACTGAAAACATTTTCCAGCATTTTTTATTTTACCATTGAAACAGTTATTGATAACCTATTTTATCCATTGTGCAGTAGATATTTTAGAAATGAATTGCTGTATGGTTTAATTAGTTCATTATTATGCCTATTCTTACACGGTAATTTCTTTTATCATTCTAATCATTCACTTCACACTTTTTAAACCAAATGGAATATCAAAGGTTCTGTAGGATTATTTTTGGATCCTGCACATGTTTCACCACACAATTAATCTGTTTGTCAGAAATACTAGTTAACTTCTTCTCCTTACTACTTTCCTTTACTAGTGATTTTTCTCTATTATATAAGATGAAACTACCCCTACCCTGTAAAAGGGTAGACTTTTGATGCTTTTGACGCAGTTTATTAAAGATTTTTCAATTGTGCACTAGGCATTACAAGAAAATATTTTAATTTTTATAAAGTTTCATAATTGAATATTTTCCTTTATTTATAGCTCATCTGCAATATTTATTTAGTCTTTTTACATGTCTTTACTTAGTTAAAACGCAGAGAGATAAATATGGCTGTTACTTTGCAGGGAAGATTCAGTACATTAATATAAACTGTACACTAATTCCCCCAAAGCATATATATATGTTGTAAACCTGAAGACTTTTTACACAGCTGCTTATTGCTAAACAGTGCCTTGTCCAGAAGGGGACAATCTGTGTCTCTAATTGCTGTCACTGAAGCTGAGATTCATTATGTGACTTTCCCATTAAAATGTGAGCATTAATTTGTATAATGAAATATCACCCACTGCAGTGTTCATTAGCCATGCCCTACTGTATACTGCACATTGTTAGCTACCTAGAAACTGTAGTTAATTTCACTAATGGATATTTCCCTACTTAGTGTTTGGTAGGAAATTTATACTGTAACATTACCTCTTAAACTTTTAAGGAAATTTAAATTCAATCAATTATTTTCAACAAAAGTTTGGGATGTCATTAAGACAGGAGAAAAGGCATGCCGCACAATGTTAAGGATGGCAAATCTGGAGAAATCTAGAGAAATGAAAAGTCCTTTTAGTTCATCTTAGAAATGTAAGAATAAAGAATGTTCAATACCAAAATTGTCTCCTCTTGGAGCACACATACCCATTTTCCTTAATTATTCATATTGCTCATCCCACTACAAGCGCCTTCAGAGAATGGCAACAGGCAGTCTTTTTTTAGGAAGAAAATGTGAATTGAATTCATTTAAAACAGCACCATTTTTACTGTATTTCATCAGTTCATCTAAGCAAGTTTTAAAATCGGCTAGTCACATTGCCAGGGGAAAGTGCAGTAACACTGTAAACGTATAGAACACATACATCTAGTGCATGTAAGATGTGTCATACATATCGTAACATGCTCTCTGTCAACAGACACAGTCCTGCCAAGTTTTTTCTTCCTGTATCTCTCTTTCTTTGGTTTCTTCTGTTTAGCACAACCCAAACCTTCTTCAAGGCTCTCCTTTGCTCATGCAAATTATTCTTTTTTCACTACTCAAGGGATTTAACTGTGCCAGTCACATTGGGAATAAACCGCAGCACCTAACGACCACACAAACCCAAACTGGTCTACATCTGCAGTAGCTTCGGAATGCTAAGGCAAGGTGCAAAGTGGTGCTAACCACTGAAACCAGCCCCTACTTAACATGTCGGTTGTCAAAGGTAGAACATTTTCATTTGAATTTAATTTAAATTTTAATTTTTTACCTTTCACTGTTTCTGTGCAGTCCAAAGGTTTAGACATGTAAAGGAAAACCCACACCCATTTATTTGATTTCAGCGGGAACTGAGAGTGCTTAAGAACGTAAAGGAGATGCTCAGCTCCTTGAATGAAGGAACTTTATCTTGCTGTCCGCAGAGGGAAAAAATGGAAACTCTGGAAGCATCTAGCATATGGCACATTATGGGTCTGAGATACTTAGATGGTTTTCTTTTTCACAAAGGCTGAGCATCTCTAAGCCTTCTGTGTTATAACCTTCTCAGCTGTATTATATATTATTTTATAACCAGCAAGCTGAATCACAAAGTGGCCGGTGCACCCCCATGTCTACCGTGCACTACTGGTGCAGATACACTCTTTGCCCTTGATTCTGCAACTCTTCACACAGTGAATTTGTGCGAATTGAAGGAGGCAGCTTTGCAGAAGCAGGACCATACGGCCCATCTCTATTCACTGGCCAGTATAAAGAAGTCATCTAGGAGGGCTGCAAGAGTTCTGCCTGTCCTCTCTAAGCCCCGAGGCTCTGGAGCATTTTGCCCTGCGAGTCCTTCCTCTCTTCTCTCGGGGTCGAACTAAGGAACTGTCTCGTCCTTCAACTGCTTTTAGAGCACGAGGAGAAACTCTGATTTCACATAATTATGCCCTTTTCTTCTTATCGTATGGGAACAATCAGAAATCATATCTTACTATCTTTCCTTAAAGCTCTTCCTGGCTGAATATCATTGAATTAGATAAGAAGAAAAATCCTCTACAATCGTGTGTTGGGACTCAACCGAGCGTGCTAAATAAAACCTTGATTTATTTGATTTTTTTTTTTTCCCTTCAGAAGCTTATTATATGATAGCAGACGACACAGAAACTGAGACTCAGTGTGGGGAAGGCTGCAACCACGAAATATCCAAGGGAAAAAAAGAAGCAACTCAAGCCACTAGCTAAATCTTCTAAAACAGAGCACAGCTTCCTCCTCTTGTGAAGCATTAAATGGCTTCTCTAGCTTTTTTGGGCCAATTGCCACAGAAGCACCTCCTGGCTGGATCAGAGTTTGGGTCTTGGCTTGGCATGCGTACCAAACCAACCTACTCGTGTGCCTCCAAACACACAGATGTTCGAAGGAACCTGACTTCTGCTGAACTGCTTGAGCTCATCTCTAACAAACAGGTGCTGTGAGAACAAGAACAGTAATTGAGTTAATGTAGTGGAGAAACACAGTAAAGTGTTTTTTATCAGTCAGTTATATGATCCAGGCATATAATAAAGACAGAGTGTGACATAAAAGGCAGGAAACTGTCCCTGATAAGTATGAGCTAACCAATATTTGTTTAATAACTGGTATCTATTACATCATTTCCATTTACTGCAAAGCAACTTAATTTTTATTTAATAACTCTAGTAATTTGCCAATTTACATTTTTATAATATTTATTAGGATTATTTCCAATATGTAAAACATCGCTCCATTTAAACATATTCTTGTCGTTATTTACAAATACTTTGTTCTCAACCTAATGGAAACTGATCTTTATCTATTTTAAAATTATAATGATTTTTAAATATATTGCAAATGTTTCAACAGTATGCATGATGTTTTCCCTTTTTTTGGTGATTTTATACTTTTTTTTTGTTTGTTTTAATTTTGTTTAGTCTGTTTCAATATGCAAGTTTTATGGAATATTTCCATTGTAATTAATCTACTTTCCATTAGTTCTAAGCCACAAATACCAAATGCGTAATCACTGCCATCTTTAAAACAAGAACAAAATGACCACTATACAATAAATCAAAAGGGAGAGATGGGTATCCTCAGGTTATTTTAAAGAATTTTTCTTTGCATCTCCATTAGTAAAAATGTCAAACTGTTTGAACCTCACAGTTACAAGATTATTTTCCAATAAAATAACTACCATTTGTTTATTTTTACTACATTAGAGAGCACACAAATAGGGTTTTCACTGTGCTGCTGCTTTTTTTTTTTCTTTTTTTAACAAAGTCCAACACACAGAAAAGAATATTCCTGCCCTAAATGGTTTGCAATCCA
The DNA here is from genome assembly GCA_013398815.1 of Ibidorhyncha struthersii. Taxonomy (NCBI): domain Eukaryota; kingdom Metazoa; phylum Chordata; class Aves; order Charadriiformes; family Charadriidae; genus Ibidorhyncha; species Ibidorhyncha struthersii. Next base: position 487,900 of record VZSZ01010485.1, read on the forward strand.
ATAGGACAAAACTACATTAGGGTTCTAAATTCTAAAATTCAGATCAAAGCAGTCTAGTATACTCTTACTCCACAATCAAAAGAACGAAGAAAAAATACAATGAACACTTTCCCATCTCAACAATGACATTTTTTTCTTTAAATAATTTTCAGCCTTCACTTCCAATTTTTCAAAATCTGGCCTCCCATTTGCAAAACCAACATTAAGTATTACATCTGCGCAAACACATAGCAGAAACATGACTGCTGATTTTGGGAAGGGAGGAAAGAACTGCTTATCTGGTACTTCAGTGAAATAAAAATTAATAGTGAAGTTTTTCCAAATAGGGGGTACAACTGGAAATTATTTCTTCATGCAATTTATTTCACTTATCTATTAGAAAAGCTGCAGTAAAATTCTGAAAGTAATGTAAAATGCTTTAAAAAGAAAATTACTCCACAATGACAGTGCCCACTATGTCTGTTTACAAAGAGAAGTATCCTAAATCTCCAGTTTTCCACATTCTCCCAAAGCCTACTATGATACCTAAGACTTGGAAGAAAACATTATCATATGGACCATATACAGAATTTCTAGTGATGTCAACAGGACCTGAGGATATCAGCATTGTACAGATTTTTATTTTGGATAGAGCAAGGCTTCTCAAACGTATACTGTGTCTCTACAGGAACCTTACTTTTAAGCAAACAAGGTATTTTAATTTAAATAGAGTGGTTATAGTTTACTGGTATCGAGAACAGTCCCCTCAATGAGTGACATAGCATAATAAAGTGATAATCTGGACCAGTCTCTGCAGGATAGAAATGCTGTGATTGTTACGAAAATAAAACATGGTAAGTTTTACCACGGTGCAAAACATGGTGAGTTTTACTACTTACAAGTACTAAGTCGGGTGAGTTCTAGTGAAAAAAAAAAAAAAAAAATGCAGATCCATGAAGCTGATACATTCATATGAACAGCGAGAGGTTAAAAATGAGCATGCTAAATGGAACAAAAATAGTAACTCTGGAAAAACATACAGAATCCCTAAGTAGACGCTAAGGAAGGCCTTTGAAGCAGTTCGTATAACTAAGTCTGAAACCAATAGGCTTATGCTATTGAAGGACAAGGGTAATTGAAGGAAACAGTGATGAAGCAGGGAAGGAGACAGAAATAACCTCAACTGGGAAAAGATGATTCTATTAAAGTGGTCTTTATCCAACAACACATTCCTTGTGCTTTTATTTAAGACTGTCATATATCTTTCTCGAAAGACTTTCTCCATCTAATGAGTCCAAATCTACGCTGGGAATTAAGGCTCCTAGCCACATTTTATGTTAACCCCCCCCCCGACATGGCATGTGTCGACAGTGCTCCGCTCACTTGTTCCTCTCACCTGTATGTATTCTCAAGTGGACCTTTAAGTGATGTGATGTTCTGAAAGTTTTTCCACAATATGGGCAGTCTTTCATGGCAGAACCAAGGCTCCTGTCCCTCAGTAAAGCTGGCTGCTGGACTCCTACAGATCTCCCAGCTTCTTCTCCAATGTCTGCAACACAGAAATGTTCTCACATCACTTCAGCACATGTCAGAAGTTGTTCTCACTAAAACTGCTAACACAACACAAAGTTAAACATGTCAATACTACACCTGTCTATTTCATTCTTTAAATCTGACAGAACGCTGACAATTCATGTATTTTCTTGTTATTGTCTTAAATTATTTCATCTTTCCTATCATCATTTTAAGCAGCATATGGTACCTTTATATTGAACTGAATTATACAAGAAAAGAAACAGCTGTGTCAGCAGCTGGTTTGATTTCTTCTTTTGCTTAGTTCCTATTAATTTTTCCCCAAAAGTTTTAGATTGTTGTTTTGTTGAATCTATTTAATTTATAAGTATCATGAAAATCTGTATGCTTTTAGAGAGAAAAAGTTTGCAGCAGTGTATTAAACACTCCCATAACAACAGAATTGCAGTGACGGGGGAGTCCAACAGGAGTGGCGATGTCCAAACACAAAGCTAATCAACTTCTTTCTGCGACATTTCAGCATTGGCATTATGACACAGGACCTAGCGAGTGACCTGATGTCATGGGAAAGGCAATGAAAAAAATTGGTCAGATGAGGGGGAATTCCTTCTCCCTCTCACCCACAGCTCCAGGGTTTTCTCCATCAGCGTTCACAGCTACGCTTATTCTTTGCATCGTAATACAGTGAGACTCCAGGACATGTCTCTCCTGATATAAAGAAAGAGTCATTCTCAGCCATCTTGAATGAACTGCTATTATCCAAGCAGGCTATGAACAAAGTAACTTACAAGAGACTGACATGAAAATTGCAAAAATGTAGGGCATTTTTAAAACGTCATTATTCAAACCACACAAGGCTCATCCATCGTCTTGTACTTACAGGGTCATGTAATATCACATATATAGATCGATTCACAATTTCACCAAAGAAGTATCATGGCAAATTTTGACATTCTGAACCAGATTTACGCTACTGGCACACCACAGAGATGCAATACACATGGACACATCGTCACACCCCGGTGCAAAAACTGAGCTATCTGGGTTACGCCGAGGTGGGGAGCATACAGTTAAACTCTGCATGCAGAGTCTTGATTATTTCAACCATAAACTACTGACTAAAAATGTTCTGTCTTTACCCATTTGATATGTAACTAAAGCTGTCAGGAAGCATAGTGCAGTTTACACAGCATTGCCTTTTAAATGGAAGTGATGGGACATAAGAAAGACTTAAACATTTGGCTCTAATAAAAACTATTCACACAGTAACAGAGACCCAAATACCACGTTTCTGGAATAGGTAACACTAACAGGCATTTCATTATTTATTATAAAATACTCCCTCTAAACTATTTCGCTTAAAGCTGAAAGAAGGGGATGACAGAGTGATAAAAAAAAAAAGTATATAAATGCTTATCTTAGTCATGTATGTAATCAAGCTACTGCTAGTTTTTAAAAGACAAAATGATAGTTTTCACATCACATTCTCATTTAACATTTTCTGATTGTTCTTAGACTGCAGAGTTAAAGCACAATATTTGAGTTAGAAAGCTAGTAACTGTCATTTTGAATTATTCACAAGTATGTAAAGTAACATACTGCAGGAGTTTATTTTGTCTTTAGGAGTCCAGGAAAACACATATAGGTGCTAGTCTATAATTCCAATCTCCCTAAAGAGTTTAGATTTTCCTCTTTTTTTCTCCTCCAAAGTTGTATATAATCATGTCCTAAACCGCTTGGGGAAAAAATGAATTCCTGAGTGCAAAAAGATTTTTCTGAAGTGCAAAATACAGAATGCACGATGATAAACTGCAGGATTTTATTTTGGTTTTCAATAAATACTATATGAGCATTATAGATAAATATATAGATAAAGCTAACAAGCCACTCAGGAGGAATTTACCGAAGAAGTCTACTAGTTATGTTTTGCTATATGTCACTCTAAATGATGGCCTGTTATCCATTTGCCTTTTATCTTTCTATCTAGAATATGTGTGGCCCAATAAAAAAGAATAAATTTGTAAGATAAACAGCTCGCTTTGCAGATTTAAGAGTCTAATTTTCACTTTACACAAAATTGAATTTTTTCAAGGCAGCGAGACGACTGAGTTTACTCTAGCACTAATCCCTCTGAAAAAGCAAACTGAAAACAACAATGAAGCAAAGAAAGATGTGGGTGGTCTGAAGAGTTTTCTTTTAGATTTAAGTAGACATACAGTAGATAGCTCTGAAGGCTTTGCTCCAACAGGGGCCTTACCTTGAAGAATTTTTCTTCCCACAGTGAAAGCATTCCTAAGACTTTAAAGCTGGGCTGAGGGGTTTTCTTTTGAATTCCTCTGCCTACAAAGCCCACCGAAGCGCTGGAGGCCATCGCTACCTGAATGAGCAGCTTTACATCGAAGTTCTTTTCTTTCAAGCAATGAAAAGATACGTTCAAGGCTGCCGACTCTGCCCATCAAAAGCTACCCCAACTTCTTACTCGGGCCCCATTTTGGCAAATCATACCTATTTGTCAAGGCACTTAAGTTTAAAATGTGCTTAACTTTAAAACGCATTTAGATCTCACTGACTCTGTTACCGAGGCTTTTTTATACCGAGTCTCTTAAAGCAATCTATGGAAAGTGAGGGGGAAAAGAGTGACACAGAAAAAGGAGAAGAGATCAGCAAGGAAAAAGTTAAGCAGCAAACTGGCGAGTACTGACTATGCCAACAACAGGTTATGTGGGGAATGAAAAATCTTCAGCTGTACTGATAATGGTGTATTCTACACCTCTGATGTCCCCTTCTCTTGCTACTGAGATCCCCTTCCTAAGTAGGAACTCTCAGTTCTGTTAAATTGTGCAAAACTACAGTAATGTTTTACAGACCTGCAGAACTAAGATTAACCCCAGAAAATTAATTTCATTTATGATTTACTCGGGATTTGAGCTATGGTTTTGGGGCTGCTCAATTCTGAGGATAAAAAATCAGGAAGGAAAGAGAGCAGTTACTTATCTTACATCCATTGTGGTTCACTGAGTTATGTGGTCTACGTGATGTGCGCTCGATGCACGTGAGGTTACACTGCTTTTTTTCTATCTACTTCCATTATAGGCAGGTCTACGTCCTGAATGTCTTCCTGCCCATCCCTACCTTTCCTGATTCGAGTGCAGGAAATAACAGAACAGGGTATAAAATATCGTGTAGATGTACATGCTAGATGTCAAGCTTCCAAGCCTCGCCTTGGAACTGACTTTCGCTGAGCTTTCCTTTCACTTTGAAAGCATCCCTTCACAGCAAAAGTCATGGACAGAAGTGCAAAAAGCAACACTGAGTTGTCAACCAGTCTTTGTGTCAGTATAAGGAGAAGGCAACAGCTGCGAGACCTCCAGCTGCCTCATACGCTGTACCTGTTGGGCAGCGAGATACCGCGCCACGGCACAGGACTCAGAGGAATTCAGCCACGAAGCAGCTTCTGGGGCAGTATGACAGGGACATCTCTTGCGTATCATGCCGCAGCTACCCTTGTAACTGACTGTGCGCCTGTTCTCATGAGACAAACGCAAGGAAAGAAACTTCACTTTAACATCCCTATCAGAAGGTGGCAATTAACGTAAATAAAAAGCCAATTTGGCCAAAAGGTGAGCAAATCTATTTGCCATACAGATTGAAATTAAAATTGAGCAATCCATAAGATCAGTATTGGAAGGACTACCCCGTCTGAAGACAGATGCCTGCTTCTCGGGAGAGGAGAGACAAAAAGCCACCACTCCTCGCCTAGCATGGAGATGACCCATATAGCGCTGCACGCTGCTTTCACATCCCCGCAGTGCCCGGAAAGGACATTTCCACAGAACCAGATAATTCCAATAAACAGTTTTGAGCCAGGAGCACTTTTACAGTAGCAGGTTAAAAGAAAGCGAGAAACACACCAGTGAATCGTTTTTACAGCAGGTACCTTACTAGGTATCAGAAATGATCTACCCAGAAATGAGCCACCGCCACGGCTGGCAGTGCCCTCAGCTAGAAAAGAGAAGACAAACTGAGGTGGATAGCGAATCTGTGCACTCAAAGCAGAAGCTATCCAGGCAGTCATATGAAGAGCAAAAGAAAAAGAATTATTTGAAGTTTCCATCTATGTTCTGTAGGACTGGTCGACCTGTGTGGGATGAGTCCGTAAACATGATTAGAAAAGGATTGATTGCTTTTGTAAAAAGAAACCTGTTTTCAGTCGGTTAGGTACCGGCACTGACTTCAGTCATGTGAGCAGCCAAATTTTCAAAGGAGCATCTATATACATGTCCCCTAAATTTTATGGGACTATTTATTTGCTGCATATGTGTGAAAGTGCAGGGATTCACAAAAAGGTACTTTCATGTTCGAAGGAGCTAAATTACAGTCCTCATGCAGCCTAAATTATCAATGAAGTCATCGAATTTGTCGACACAAGGACTGCCAAATTAGCCAAAAACAAGCAATCACATGGAAAAGGTAATCAACTCACAAAATAGGTAATCACACTTACAAGGATGTGTTTGCTCTTGCACGTTTTTCAGATATTATTTAAGAACCCTTTGAAAATGTGGCCAGAAGCCTTTAAAGCTGCACCTAATCCCAGATTTTCATGTATTTCTGATATTCAAAATATTTGTAGTTCTTTAGGACTGCCTGTAAAAGTCAGTGAAACATGGTGCAACGAGAAGTGGTAGTGACCACAGTTTTTCTTTGATGACCCATAAACCACCCAGACTGGCCCATCCTGTGGCAATAAAAATTATATCCTGAATCTAATGTCAAGAAGGGAGTTAGAAGACAGTCAGTGTGTTAATGCTGTCACTGCTGCCACCTCTATGCAACCATGCCTGGAATCGAGCACCCCTGGGAAGCAGTATAGGATACGCAAAGTTTCTGGGAAAACGTGCTTTACCTTTCTTGCCTACTCCTGAGAGAAAGCTTTAATAATACTGAAAATGGTGGAAAACAGGAATATAATTAGGGATATAATTAACCATATTCTTCTAGCTACCTGAAGTAGCTTCAATTAGTATACTTCGATGTAAATGAGAACAGAATCTGGCCCAGCGCTCATAATTTGAAATTAGAATCCTATTAGCAGATGTCACTACACTTCTTTGCTAGTGAAGTTCATGGCTTCCAATGAAAAAGTCTAATATTACTAAATATTACAGTTATATTTTAGGCCTCCGGAAAGAGTTACTAATGTCTTAGGTCAGGAACAACTTGCTGTCTCTATTGTTTCATCAAGGATTTAGGTTTTATAATGACCATATATGGGAATCTTAAACTGTTAGGCATTAATATGGATTGGCAGAGAATTTGTTTAAACAGAGAGCTATTTTAGAAGAGAATTGGAAAGGAGGCCTACGAGTGAGAAAGCAGCATTCACATTGTTTGTATTATTAGAAATAAAGATTATACCAAAGGTTCCACTGGTAAATAAAAAGATATCGCTTCTGACACCAGACTTCCCGCTCAGCCCCCTGAACCACACAGGCAAACAAAAGGCACAAACTGCCCTGCCTCTGCTACCCATTACTGCATTGGCAGATTTAAATTTAAAATACAATCTAAATTAAACTGAAGAAAAATGCTCACAACCATTTATATGAGGCAAGCCATTTAGACACAGGAAAATGGCAGTCACAGACGATACCTCGGGCTACAGGGGAGCTCTCTAGGCGTTATTTCAAGCACAAGAGAAAGGGAGCCAAAATGTTCCAAGCAATTTTTTAGTAACTGGTAGGCTGGTGACTTGGGGACAGCACGTACACCTTAAGCCCAGACTTGGAGCACATGACACACTTGAAGATCGGTGGTTTTCACACCTCATGGGTGCAAAGCACTGAGCACGACAATACTGCATGTATGTAAATGTTGGTTATATCTTAATGCTTTTCACTGTGGTACACGTTCTGAGAAACATGCAAGAGGCGGTATACGCAGCACAAAGAGACATCAATAGACACTTAACCAAAAATGAAGCTTTTGTTTATCATAAAATGTTTCTTATCCTCTTTTTTCATTTTAATCAAATTCCCTACAGAGTTTTTTTGTTTTGGAGTTCTTAGCAGTCTTACTTTTCAAATTGTTCTAAATCTTTAAAACCTTTTAAGATAATCAAAGTTCAAACAGTTTCTGAGTACATCATTTTAGCTGCCTGATTTGTTTGAAGAATCATGTGACTAAAAGACACAGAAAACCAAATGTAGTACTTAAAAAACAGGGTTGGCTGCCATTAACTTACAGCGCTCAGTTTGGACTGAAAATTAAGCATATTGAAAAAAATTTGGGGCTTTTTGAGAGAACATTTTTTGCATGAGACCTTTTTATCTGTAGCTTTGTTTTTTAAAGAAAGAAGACATCTTAAGCACCTTACAGTGTCTTTCATTTAACAGTTGGCAGAAGGAAACTCCCAGATGAACATTGGCCTGTGTCTTTCTCTTTAACCAGCTGAGTGATCCAAGCTTTTAATAAAGCTGTTCCAATTATTGTAAAAGTCATCTAGTTCCTTATAGCCACAAATATTGACAGTTTATTGCACAACGCATTCATGACATTTGAAGGTCACATCATACATAATACATACACTTTTATAAAAGTGTCTGGAACAAAGAGATACATGATCAGTAATTACATCTTACCATTTGAGGGTATGATTTTATACTTATTTAAAATGAAATACTATATGAAAAGCAAATTGTTAATAAAACACAAAATAGTTCATTTTCTGTAGTTTTTTATTAATCAGTGATACTGAATTGTGTTGTACAAAATCAACGGTATGTGGTCCATGCCCCAAGAAGATTACAGTTAAATATCATTATCCTGCAAACCATCATACATCTTCTTAGCTCAGCATGAGAAGAAAGTAAGCTTCAAACTTACTACTGTATAGCTCCTCCAGCCCTACTGAATTCAATGAAACTTCAACACCTAGATTTGAATCAGAACCTTAGCATATTATTGAAATATTAGTTTTGATAAAATTGCATCAAAATGAAATGGAAAATAGTGCTGATGAATTTTTTTTTTAATATATGCACTGCAGGCATATCAAACTTCATCCTCTTCCAATGCTCATGACTTACGAGGCCATTCTAAAATCACACACACATGCACAAACGGTATAATTAAAAGGTGTAAGTTGCAATTTATGCAGTCAGACCTTTGCACACTCCTTCAATGAAGTCAACAAACATCAGGAATGCACAAAGCACGGGTATGAGATTGCTTGTCTTTGGTTAAATAGTCTTCATTTTTATGGCATCATCACTAGGTCCTGGAACCTCCGGCTACCTAATGAGAGCTGAGCTTGCAGCAAATGACTGTGGATCACTACATAGTTCCCTCTAACACCATTTTTGCTGGTTTGTTTCAAAATCCTAAGCCCCTAGGGCTTATTTCCTAAGCCCTTCACATGCAAGACACTTCCACCGTCCAGCTCCTTCACTGGCTTTTCAGTTCTGCTCCTCCAAAATGACGGCTTTGAAATCCCACTTCCCTAATTTGACTGTATCAATCAAAGCACTTCAGATCCCAAGTCACTGAGTTTGCCCAGATTATGTTCATGAAATTCCACTAGACCTGTATAATCTTTCCACAGGAAAAGTGGAAGAGGATGTACTTTGTCATTTATCAATGATGAACAATGGGTCTCTTTGCTATCTTGAATGTAACACTAGTTACTCTCAGCGATGAGCTTCTGCTCGTTCTTGCTTTCTTCAGAAGTGCACATCTGAGATGCCAGAACACTTTATTGTACTTCTCTGTACAGAACATGTATCTTCACAAACAAAGCAGATACTTACCTCTTTGGATCAGCTATGCTGGGCTTAAATATGCACTCATGGATCTTTCCTTGGTATTTTGCCAATGTTCTTTGTCATCTATCCTCAAAATTTACTCTGGTGTTCATTTATACTTCTGATAGCAATGTTAGCTCCCAAACCTTCCATACAACATACTTTCCATGGTTTTCTCCTCCTTTTCTTAAAACAAGATGAGAATATTTTGGATTTTTATCAAATGATCATGCCAACAGTGGTCTGTGATTCTCACGTAAGCCTGTCTCACTAGCTTTCTTACCCAAAACCTTGACTCACCTGTGATGGCTTTGATCCTGTCACCTCAATTTGAAATGGGCACTTGATTACTGACCAGAGAGGACAAGGTCTTTCTACACTTCATACAGATTGTTTACTGCTTTTGAGAAAATTCCAGTGGGGAATCTAAGCAGCGAAGCTATCCAACTGGACCATCTTTTGGATTTGTATGTGTTATTTTTAGGCAGGTGTTCAGGTACCAGATGGCCTTAAAGCCCGTACTACTCAGGTTATAGCAGCTTCTACAGGCTGTCTGCATCATATTCCCATCTCTGAGATTTGCAGAGTGGCTACATGGAGCTTGATAAACACTTTTACCTAGCATTGCTCTCCTGATGCCAAGGCTAGATCAGATATCCAATTTGGGAGAGTTGCCTTACAGTCCCTCTTTAATTAAGTACTCCTGATCTCCCACTCCTGGGATGGATTGCTACTGCTGATTAAGCTCCAGAAGTAAGGATCTGTGGAGGCAATTTCATGAGGGAGAAAATGAAGTTGCTAGCTAATCAACTAAAATAACCATTAACTGGACTTCTGTGAATGAATGTATTGCCTTCTTCCTGCTTCCATGCTTACCCTGTTTCTTACACATGTTAGTGTCTCTACATACCTATAAACCAAACAGGTAAGGGGTACTTCATTATCGCCTCTATCTTGTTCCTAAACTACATGTGGGACAAACAGAACCACTTGGTTCAGTGTACAGGCTACGCTATGAAGAAAATCCAAGACCGTGTCAGTAAAGGAGAGATGGTGAATCTGGGTGGAAGAGAGTGGTGTTGAACCTGTTTTCTCCAGGTTCTTCCCCCTTGCCCAACAATGCAGAGTCGGTGAGATTTTAAAAGGCACAAATTAACGTCCAACTCCACATAGTTTTCAAAATCCATCAATATCTTTTAAAATCTTTTGAGCAGTTGTATGGAAATATTTAATACCTACGCTGGCCAAGTTTCACCCTGAGTTGCTGGGCTTAAACAAATCCAAAAAACAAACAAAACAGTTTTTCAAGTCAGGACCACAGACTTGCCTACATTATAAGTAGCTCTCAGGGCATCAGGTATCATTGGAGAAGTTTTTGCATACTATTGATTAAGAAAACCTTTTTTCATTACTATCATTATCTTATCACAGGGTGGCAAAATCAGCATAGAAGTGCTGGTAGCAGGTCATCAGGTTTTATAAAAATTCATTCTAATAAAGAAAAATGTAAAGTATTTAAAACAGCACAGGAACATCTTTTTGTAGACACCAGTAAGAAAGAAGCCAACAATAAAATCAGTCACATAAAACCAACTGTACAGGTAGCTAAATTACTAATTTCCCCCACAACAAAATGAGAAAGAATTAAAGACACTCATTCCATTTACAGATTACTGATTACAGAGGTGCTGACAGAGTCTCCAAAAAGTGAATAATGTCACGGTGTTTGTTACAACTTTTGGACAGACTATGACAGAATAGACTTTTCCAGTATCTGTATTTTCTTACTTTTTACTTTCCAGTGCTGCTTCCACACTAAATGACCGTGTTGAGTTAATACAAATACCTCTGTAAATTTTTTTTCTCCCGTTTAACTTCTTTGGTACATGCCACTTAAGCATAATTTCCAACTTCTTTCCCCATTTCACAAAAAATAAGCTGTACTTGAATAAATACTTATGAGTAACTCTGAACTGCTGAATCTATTTTACTAGCACCCTTTTCCTATAAATAAAATATGTTAATCACATGAGTTTTGCTATAACAGAAGAATATTGATTAAATTCATTACTTCTCATCTAAAGAAGGGATCCTTTAACTGTTCGGGTTTGGTTTGGGGTTTTTTTTTTCCTCATTGGTTTAACAGTGTATTGTGGGCATACTGACACCGCCATATCTTTCAACATGATATTATATGAATGGGCTCATTAATTATTTTTTTTTTTTACTACTAATGCTGTATCTCAAAAAGTACATTACTAGGTCAACCTGTATCCATGATTTGTAAAACAGCCTTATAATACACCGACAGCACGCTATTTGTGAGCTACAAAAATATGAAATGCTGCCTACGGAGCCAATATATCAATATCCCAGTTTGCCTTTTCTACTACGAAAATATAAAATTCTTCATCTGAACTATGCTGGTAAAAAAAAAGAGAAAAAATACTGTTTTGAACGTTCTCCTCTGATTTAGCTGAGCTTGTGGCAATAACTGGTTTAGGCATAGGCTTCAGTATGCTGGAATGATCCTGAAACTAATTTTGCATGTGTTGGAGTTGGACTCTGGCCATGCACGTCAGTATGCTGGAACAGAGTTATCTAAATCCTGAGCCTTATTTTACATGTGCTGGTGTTGGACTGTGGCCCTGCAATCTTTTAGGTCTCCATCTGTAGCTATCAAAGCCAGGGTGTGCCCAGCCACTCGCTACTGCTCACTGCTTTCCTTCCACAGGAAAGCTACAGGCTCGCAACCACCCTCCCACACAGCGGTGCGACCGCGACATCTTCAGAGTCCTGGCAGGTCTCATCAACCCTCCTCTAAAGCCTCTCTGCTGCTATGAACGGCCTTTTGCAGCACATCACACTTCTTATAGCACTGTAATTCTAGACAGTTATCAAGTTCCACAACAGTGACGAGAAATACCAACCTCTTGGACAGATGTTCCCTCAGATTGAGTGAGTTAATTCCTCTTTCAGTACCAGGTAAAACATCTCACTGATTTTTGAGCAAGCTATGGAGACCATAGCTCCCAGAACTGACAGAAGGCCCCTCTGAGTTTCCCAGCCTGCCAGAGCTTTCCCTGCGACCATCGGCCAAAGTGATTGGCAAAGTCCAGACAGTCTAGTCAGAAGCTAGCAGTTGTTTTCTTCTGGGGAAGGGGACAAGAAAAGACAAGACCAGGCACTCGGAAGCCACATTCCTCCAACAATGCAACAAACAGTGGCTGTGCACAAATCTGGAACGCCAACAGAGAGGCAGTAACGGGGACTGGGCAAAGTAAAGGTAGTTGTACAAAGTACTTATCGTCACCCTAAGGAGAACTGGTAACCTGCGAGGACATACAGGCTGATGGTAACACAGTACAAAGTTTTCGCAAGGCTCCCGCCACTTGTTTACAGTTCCTCCACATTAATCCACCAGCAAATACGGATTTTAACCCATCAGGAGCATCTATAAAATTAGGAGATGATTCGGACCAAATTATTTGCTAGCACATTTCCCAACCTGAAATTAATAACATTTTTTGTCTCTATGGAGCCTACCAAACTGAGGAAACAACTGCACACTAAGGTCAAAATTAGACATTTGCATGAAGATTGGGCATTCTTCTGTGAGTGGACAGATACAAGTCAGCTGCCTCAGAGACAGGGGAAGACTTATTTTAGAAGAAGGAAGGTTGTTCCACCTCTTAACTTATTAGCAATGCACTTTCTTCAAACTCTAATGGTAAAAGAAATTCAAAAACCCAGGTAGTCTGCATGCACGGAAGCACCTTTTGTTTAATAAATAATTCAACCATGTATTCCTTTTTAATTTAAAAACGGTCTGACTGAACAGTCAACAGAGTGAACTAAAGTTGGCAAAATACAGTGTTGAAAAATTAAAAAGTGTATTCGAGGCCGTATTCATTTGCTTCACTTCTCATATACTGGAGACACAGGCTGTGCTGAAGCTTTAACTTTTCTCTTTTTCTTTTAAATTATCCACGTACAGCTCGCTTGATTTTGAAAGCTGCCTTGCCCTGGAATTAGTCTGTCTCTTTTTCTGTTACCCGCACAGCAGCCGCTGCTCCTCTACCTCATGAACATCATCAGAAATACAGCCAAAATGTTCTCATGCACTCCTCTGCCATGCCTGTGAGGGCCAGATGTAACTATCGACCATCTTGGAAAACGGAAATACTGGAAAACATTCTGGAAATATTCAGGCTATCATCTGAATGATGGTCCCATATATTAATAAGTGTATGGTAAGGTACAGGAAACACATCTGGTGGGCAAAATCTGCAGATAATGATGCAATGAAATCCATCCTGGGACTGAATTTGTAACGCACTATTGCAAACGCACACAAATACTTGGAATCAGTCGAATGCATTTGGTACTGACTGATCCTCCTGAAAACAGTCAAAAGTATACAGGACTATCTTGAGTATGAATTCACAGGCTCAGTTTCTGTAAAACAAAGTTCTTAGCAGTGAGCAGCTGAGGATAAGAAAGAAAAAAGAAAACAGAGTCAATTCTTACACTTCGCCTTCTGCACCATAACATTTAAAAGAATTTCTTGAATCTTAGAGCAGACAGCAAGGAAAAAGTAATTCTGTGGCAAAACCTCCTTATTTCAGATTCCTGGAGATCTACCCATTCCACCACATGTCCCAAAGACGCAGCAGGTACTTAATGCCTTCCTAACAAAGCACAGTCTTTTAGTCTCCACTCTGCTGAGTGTTTGATTCCCATCGCTGTGAACAGCTTTACAATGTTTTGCACCCTTTCTGAGCAGCATCTTCTGAACCAACGACCACTCACACAACATCCACAACATGAAATTGCCAGCTTGATGATGCTCACATGACATTAAATGCTGACAGAAGGAAACCTTATCTCAGGAATGTAAGATATACAGGAAAGAAGGAGAATAGGGGAAACCTAACCCTTACAAAGTAACACTGACTTTAAAGAAAATGACTCAGCAGTAACATATCTTTCAAAGTGGACATATTTAAAATGCATCTGCTTAGAGCCACAGGATAACAGACATGAGTCACATTTGGAAGAGACAGAAGGTTCACAAGTACATCTTGAATAATTCCACAGCATATGGAGGAGGACCAGCTTTTCACCAAATTTTCACTATTCTGAACAGAAGTAACATTACCTGCGTATACAGTATGAAAACACTAACCAGACCAGCTAAACACTTTGTACAGATAGAAAACTTTCAACGCCTTGCTCTGTTGTGACAGAACAGCCTATGAATTATACATACAAAATAAATCTCTGAATCTGAGAAAAACTGAACAAACACATCAGGATAACTATAGAGATTGTTTAGACCCAAACTCCTACCCTGCAAGTCAGAGTCTTAAGATTCTAATCTCAGCCCATTACTAGCTTAGACTGAGACACCACGCAATAAGTACCATCTCAGTGAACAGGCTAATTTGAACTCTGAGAATGCAGGCTACTGCGTTTGTGGAGACACATGTTTCCATGCCTTTTCAGGATGGTACTAGTGGGAGCCACTCCAATGGCCTGGCAAGCCCACGCAGAATTTGGTACACAACAAACTGGCTTGCAACCGATTACATTTGAAAGCTGTCTACAGTGAAACTGGCCAACCTAACAAAGTAACGTATGGGGTTGAGAAAAGGTGAACGGCAGTATAAACTGGTAAAATGAAGCTGAAATAACTTCCATAATTTTACTAGTCCTGGTTCTTTTTTGGCTACAGATTCTGTGATATCTCACTACATGCCCAGTCACGAGGGTCATACAGATTTGTTTCAAAAAGGGGATCCTGTTGACTACTGGGCAGCGGAGCTTGCTGATACATGCTGAAACGTTCTAATGAAGGGCGGACAAGCAAAATCTGTCAATGTTTAACAGTCGGTAACTCTGTACTGTTAT